>JTDE01000503.1:50275-62236 GCA_014338405.1 Paragonimus skrjabini miyazakii
ACTTGCAAAAAGCTTGGATACTAGAGAGTTCAAGTACAGCTTTGTTTTGGCCTGTTACCCGCAACAAAGATAGTAAATACAATGAGATTTGGCTTACCGAAGCAATAGCACTTTCAGTTGAAGATAAGCTGGTTCTGCCGGTTGAATAAAGCATCATGACCATGGCCGCATAAACGTTTCATCCTCTATTGATAAGTTTGCGGTTAAAAATGCACCTCCAGTGAACAAGTAGCATATGCATTTGATGTGTTATTCCGTTTGACGATCGACATCAAACAGAATGGTACTGGAGACAAAAAGATTGAGTCAGGTGAAGCAATTTGGATGTATAGCCGGTGTGGAAGATATGTGGTACACAAGTCGATTAGTGGAGAGTCGGATTGCTGTTCAACTGATCATAACCAGGTTAAGTGTGGAGGAGTGTACGCACGAAATGCTTTTCATTCGAAAAGCTGACCCATTTGGATGACAATAAAAAACAATATAACGGAAAGTTCTCATTGCTTAGTAATTCCCCATAGTGAAAGACAGTTGAAGATAATTGACGAGTTGATAAAATACTTTTTTAAAACTCCTTCGCAAATATTTGTGGTTACAGAGACAACCAGCAAACTTCATGGACTTATCGCTCACTTGTGACAGTAAGTTTGAAGATTGGACTCTGGTAGGTTGGTTAAACATGTCTTATCGGAAAAACTTTAAAGTTCCGTCTAAGTATTTTACATCTATAAAGCGATTCGTTATCAGAACGCTTGTTCAAATATGGTCACGCGAGAAGCCGCTGTTTCACATCTCTTGTATGGCTTGAAAGAAGTCACTGTGTAAGATTTAGTTCTTAGCGTATTGTCCTCAACGTTGCGCTTGGAAACCATTGTACAATGTTGTGGGAAAATACTTCCAATGAACATGACGGGCTAGGTGCAACATAGCCAATCTGGTGAACCAGTGTCGTTCATTTTGTTATGCAGTAAACAATGAATGAGAACCACTCATTAAGTGTTTAACTCCAGACATTTAAGTAGGGCAACCAAAGAGACAGATGGAATTAGAGAGGAGCAAACGTGGAAACATTTGTTTGATTCTGAAGATAGTGTTTGGGATATTGGATTCAATAAATTCGCGCAATCAATCTGGGTACTTGTTGAAAAACATTCAAGCGTTTTCAGGTCGAGTTCTTTTGTTTGAATTGATCAAATGACCTAGCCGAAAACGACAACGTCGATTTCTGAGGAGTTTATTCATTTCAATGTCCTTATTTTTCATCTAACTGACATCGGATGCACGAACTTGTTTGGAATCATTTGTAATTGTCGTATGAAAACCATGTTAGGTTGGAATTTTTTTACCGAAGATAATCAGGAGAGAGTTACTCAGTTCAATCGTTGAGGCACAGACAGACCTTTGCCTCAGAGGCTCAGTCGGACACTAAATCTGCTGGCTGACTTAGACAAACGCACTAGTATGAAGCTAGATCGAGACAGTTGAAACTAAAAGAAAATCCCCAAGTCATGAAAAGCCAGTGGCCATTATTTCATTCACCGCCATCAAGATTACGTGGCGCCCACCTATTTTTGCAGTGTATCACATGTGCATATCGCTTACGGAAGTGGAATTAAAATTGCGAATCCCTTTCCCGTGATAAAATTGTTGAATACGAAACCGTGTACCGCAAACTAGATATGGTCGACTAATTATAGCAGGTCGTAAAAGTAACTAGAATGTGTATGGTTCTCACTACCTACTCTACAAAAAACTCCACAGAAAACATGACAGGTAATGTTAAGATCATATTTGTCTCCAGTTTAAAACATCACACATAAACTCTAGATAAACAACAAGCGCGCAGCATACTCAGCGACTTTGCACTTCTGGTGAGTAGTCGGTGATTTGGTTAATTTCAAGTTGAACATCACCTACAATTGATCGTAGCCGTCGCATTCCCATATACTTTGCAGTCGGCCACTTTCGAAAAGAAGCACTAGACTCAAGTTTCGCTCACATTAGAGCTCGTCAGTAGTGCATATCATCGCCACCGCCGGGACTTGAACCACGGACACGCTGTTCATGAGGCAACCGTGTATACCACGGCGCCATTTACCTCACGTTAGGCACGACCGAATTATCATATGTGAACGCTCAACCAATTTCGATTATATGCACTACTGACGAGCACTAATGAGAACGAAACTCGAGTCTAGTGCTTTTTTTCGAAAGGAGCCGACTGGAAAGTCTTTTGGGATGCGACAGCTGTGATCAATTGTGGGTGATGTTCAACTCGAAACTTTCCATTTAACCGTTGACATGTCGGCAACATGGTTACTTTGTTTGCAAATTATACAAGTGTAATATGGCCGTTCCATTTCAACCACTTATTTAACCTTTATGAAGTTGGATAAATTGTGACCATCTACAAACGTCATTTTGAAGAATGATAAACTGGTTCATTAAAAATTGCATTTGCTATGACCCAATTCGGGCTGCTTTGTATATACGACTGCAACGCATCAGAATGAATAAGTCTGTTTGTTCAACCAACCACCGCTTGCTATCAGTTTCACCGCTGTGGTACAACAGCATATCTATTTATATTGAAACAAATAATAACGCATCACTTAAGATCGTTTGGGTGAGAAATTAACTAAACAATAACAAGTGCGGTAATTTCAAGTCAGATGAACTGTCGTCACCTGGTTGGCAATAAGACAAAACTCGTATTTTTTAAAGCGCGATCTGGCCTACAAGAAATATTTCGATAACATGTTGTGAACTAAGCCAGATTGATCACCTTTCGAAGAAACAGCTCACCTTGCTTCTGAAAAACGATATCCTCACACAGCTTCTGTCTCTGATAATTGTGTTCGCGTGACCATCTCACCTCGAGAATGAGATTAGCTATTTGGGGCGGGCGAAGTCCTGCATTTGCGGAAATGAGAAAGTTTTGCGGTAATTCGATTTGGAGTGGTCAAACGCTAATGTGTGACATCTGTTAACGAAGATTATTTTAATTTCGTTTATTCGCGTTTTCAGGTACATATACCTTTGAAGCTTCACTGGACTACTGGAGAACTGCAGAAAACAATTGCCGATGGGATGGCCATTTTTCCTGAAGATTTTCCGCATTAAATTTTTAAACTCGGGCCTCTCTCTGTGACTCTGAGCAACATAGAAAACTTGTGCTAATTCTTTACCGTTCACCGCTACAATAATATGAAAAGGATGCCCACTTTCTTCTGATTACTTCCTTCGTAATCTACTGAAAATGTCAATTGTTTTATCCAAAACACTGCTGATATGTAAACTGTTTCCACAAAAAATGAAAATTCGTGTAATGTCATGAGTAACAATAAACAACATATTCTTTGTGTTTTCAAAATTAACTGCACGAAAGTAGTCTGCAGTAGTATCTCATTGCAAATTTTCCACATGGTAAAACTGTTTCTCACAATGATGTTCAACTAAGCACTTTACTGTGGCCGATCCGACAGTTATTTTAATAATTTCTTCGGTGGTCTGGTTCCGCTAGACATTAATATCACGTACACTACCATGGTTCCCAAGAAAGAAGAATTAATCAGTAGGTTTTGAAGAAGGATGCGGTCAACAGTAGTCCGTTTTTGTCTCGCCTCTAAGCACTAAATTGGAGTCCTACATACATGGTAGTTCCATCAAGGTCTGCGACTATGAAGTTTTATATTTCCAAGCACTTTCATATAGTATACAGCCTTTTTAATTTACTGTGTTATTTTAGGCTTCCTTTGCTTACTTACTAGCAGAACTGCGGTTCGTCATACATAAAATAGGATTTCAGTAGCTTGCGGAAAAGACAAGGAAGACGAACTTCTTACTGATATCAACAGTACATGTTAAAATTTACAAGGATTCAAGAACAAACTCTAACCCCGCGAACACATCACGGATAGTGAAATGTTAACGGCGTCGAGAAGCACAATTACAAGTGGTTATAATTAATTGATAATTTTGAAATGAAACTGACGAGAATTTTTTTGTTCACATGCGATACAGAACTACGTGTCTGTTTAAATTATTTTGAAATTAAAAGTCTAACATTGTTGCAGCTAACCAAATTTTTATGTCTTCACAGATATTACCGGTGAATCCCTCTTATTTGGGTTTTATTTAAGGATCAATATTCATCTCAAATAATATTGCAAATCATCAAACAAAGCTGTTGCATGGATACCACATTAATCTAACCGATATTTGTCGCCAGGCTGTTTTTATTCTGTGGGTTGCATGTTGTGCCACAATAGTAGTTTCACATATGAAACGGTAAAATGTGAATTGTCAAGCATTGTTAATTATTTCCCTAACCTTTTATGATTTCAACAGAAGTATGTGTTGATCATTAGTACATGCCCTTATTTTTTCATGGTCATTAGCAATTACAAATGAGTTCTTATTATAGGAGACACACCGAGATAACAAAGCTAAGCGACTAAACCACACAACAATACACAAGCGCCTGCACTCCAAATTAGGTTGTGACTTTTTGAAGCCGTCTGGTTCGGTTAATTCTTCACGTTTGAAGGCAGTCCCAACAAGGCTAAGCCAGTTCATATGAGTTTGGTTACTCAAAATCTCCTTCTTGCAATCTTTGTGACTTTGATCCATAATAACTGTGCAAACGGGTTCACACTGAATGCAAGGTGATATAAAATCCCATCCCACGATTGAAGTCACTTAAGTCCATTGCCCGAATTCTTGAAAGTAACTGCTAGTTATTAATCCGTATTACCTAAGACCAAAGTAAATTAAAAATAGTTATCGACATGAGAATTCTCAGAGATAACTCCTTCAGCTGTTTGTACAATATTTTAAGGGGGTACAGCGTCCGAAATTCATTTACGATCCTATATAAATGAAACTGTTAGCGAGCACCTTGACTAAAGTTTGTTCAAAGGCACAGATTTATGGGCGTTATTTTTAGCGAGAAAGCAACATATGGTTCTTTCAGATGGTCTTGCATTTTTCCATTTTCGTCAAGTCCAATGGAAAACAGGTCAGGTCGGATGATCTATTTTTATCCCACCCGTGTACATGCAGACAAATTCGAGTTTAAACCCTAAGGATTGACTTGATAACAATTGATCTTTTGGGTTCAGCGAGTATAGCTACCAGAACACCCAGTCTTCTGTCGAGGCGATCGGGCAACTTGATCATTACTCACAAGCGAAAGTGGTTGAACGTTCATATATGATAATTTGGTCATGCCTGATGTGAGGCCAGTGATGCAGTGGTGTACACAGTTGCCTCAGGAACACCGTGTCCGTGGTTCAAGTCCCAGCAATGGCGATGAAATGCCCTACTGACGAGCTCTAATGAGAGCGAAACTCGATTTTATTTTTCTGTTATTCGACAGGGGCCTACTGAAAAGCCTATGGGGATGCGACATTCTCGACCAGTTTACAGGAATTCCGTCTACACTTTATCAGAATGAACACTGTTCTCCGAAACGAGACGAAATGACTGAAACTAATCATACAGTTTAATAATGTCCAGTTTTTTTCTAATTGCTTGAGAAAATATGAATAAGTTTTGACAACTCGACGATGTAATTAAGCATTTTTATTCGACACTGGCTTATCCTCACGGTACAATAACTTCCTGAACTCTGCCTGAGATTTTTCCTGGTAAGTCTTAAAAATGTAACCTGCTCAATCACAACACGATCAGAAAAATTTGGACATACAACTTTCCGTCCAGCTGTTTTGTACTATATATTTTTATCGCTAACTTTCGAACACGACCATCAATTTTCAGAGGTACCCTAAAACTTCTTGGCAAAAATAAGGCAAGCTAAGCGTTTCCCGAAGTATTAAAATTTACCGTCAACAAGTATCGATGAGTGAAACCGAGCCTGTAACGTATGTATAATACGTGGTTTGCGGTAGGGGGAGATTTTTAATGGTGGGCTTACCGATGGAAGTTGCCAGGCTGCCTTCGTGTAATCTGCAGGTGGGGCGATCGGACAACTTGAACAAAAATCTCAGGCAAATATGAGTACTATCTAACTTGCACCAGCCGGAATCCTCAGCTATATATTATCGTTCAAAATATTATTCAACAGATTACGTTTTCTGCGATTTCAACTTGCGGAGAAGTTTTAATTGTTAAGTTATCGACTGGAATTAATAGAACGACTACTTTTTCCTTTATTCAGGCGATACAGCAATCTGAGTATTACGCGCAAAAGAAATTAGTTGAAACTTTATAGATGATAGTACAGTCGTGTCTGATGTATTAGGAATGAAGCAGTGATCAGTGAGTCTACCGCTTTAAAGTGCCACTAGAGTTTAACCCTTGATCATGGGGAACAGCTTGACCACTGAGGAGTTGGAGTAAACTTCATTCGTTTATTGTTGAAAGGGATTGGTAAGAATGTCTGTTTTAATGCAAACGTGTGATTCTTAGCCCTATCAACCAAGTCACCTACGGCGTAGAAATAATCACTTATGTATCAGTTGTACAGTCTGAACTCATCAGTTAGAAACGGTTAGAATTCGGTTTAAGGAAATGTTATCGTCTACTTGTCTAACACTTACCCACCACGTAACCTAAAGGCGACACCATCTGTGGGTTGATGATAACCGTCTGCCCAAACGTAGTAACCCATACGATAAATGATGTGATAAATGTGATAACTGATGTGATCGGCTTAAATGGGTGTCTGATGTAAATCACTTCAAATGACCGTCAAAAGAGGCATGATTTGTGATTTTGTAAAAAACATTACTTGTGATATGTTGGACTTTTTATCCTCCTTTAGAACATCGCATGCTGCATGCTATACATTGTTTCCGACAGCGTTTTACCTAATTACTGAGCTTTAGTGGTCAAAATACACCGAAATCCCACGAGTGACTTCGCGCGTCAGTACTCAGTGAACCTGAACCATATATCCCATTACAATAACGGAAGATACTTAAATTTATACTTACTGAATTACTTAAAAGTTAGCAGTATCGTTTATCCTGGACTCAATGTAGTCTATAAACCATTGTCGATGTGTGGTCAAAGCTCACCGAGCACGGATATTTTATGTGTGGAGCCAATTACCAGACCAGTTGGGTAGTTCCAGCAAATTTTGACCACTGGGCATTACTGAGCGCACTGCAATCTGTCACACGTTTCTCGCCAGAGTTGTAACGGATGTGAACGGAGCAAAACAAGCCATTGTTGATTGTGTACGCATACATGTTCATGTATTTAGTGCAGCCTGTCCCGTTTCTGCCTAATCAAATTTCCAGAAGCTACATAACCAGGAGTGTCTTAATACGACAGTTACTAACATCGCTACCTCATTAAGCGTGACCGAAATTTAAATATCGACTGTTTGTAAGGGTATCCACCACTAGCTAGCTGTAACAAGAATAAAAATTGTCTAGCCTATACTTCCAAAATGAACCGGCGGAAAAGTTTGTGGATTTACAGTATGCGATCAACGGAGAAATATTCTACCACCATTAAAAACACGTCGCATGTTTTAAGATAGTGGCGTGCAGTATTTTTCGTAACATCAGTCCGAAATTGTTTTGAGAGGTATCTAAAAGTAAACCTGATTGAAAGATGAGAAAAAAACTACGTTGCATATTCCCAAGTTTCATGAATTTCATGATTTCAAAGACCAACTGCGCTCTGCTTAATCGTCTATAGTAACTTCAGTTGACGTTTGTTGTAACTTTACCAAAAAAAGATTTAGGAGTGTTTACCTTGTCATGCTACAATAGAGAGTGACATGATACAAACCGGCAATGCTTTCCAAAAGGAATTAAAATTGATTAAGACCGCCCTTATTAACGCGGAAACCTTCCGAGAGGAACAATAGATTTATCGCGAAGTTTATGACTAACTGATCTCTTTTATCTTTACAGTCTGTACTTTTTAGCTCGACCTGTGTGTACAGATGACAATTACTAATGAACTCCTTTCACGGTACGCCACAGGTAATCTTGAGAAATGAATACTGAGCGGTTTATTTATCCCAGCTTACTCTATTATAATATTTATAATCTAATCTAACTTTTTTACTGCGTAATCAGTAGAATGACGAAGTAGATTTGGTTCAGTTAGACGTGGACGACCATGTGAGCACTCATGCATGATCCCTCTTATTCAGCTTGTGGAATCGCAGTCACATTATGAAATGTGCGCAGTTGAGTCACCTACCGCATGCCCCATTTTTCGCATGGCAGCCGTGCGTACAACGTCAACTTCCCTGCGGCTTTCTTATTGATGGGATACGTGCAACAGATGCCTGGATAGGGCCTCCTTATTTTCATCATGTGAGTAAAGATTTCGAAGGGTTGTTGAAGTCTCAGGATGTTCAATCAGATGCAATGAGTTCCAGTTTAATTTGGCAAGATATATCCGTTCTTCTGTCAATCGTTACTTCAACCAAACCGCTCGTGGTGTACCATTTTAAACTATTGTTCGCATGACAGGTGTGTCATTACGGCAATATGTATCTGAGTACTCATTTTCTGCACCACACCTGCTAGCAGCTTGCTAGTAGTGATTTTCTTTTGTGATCCTGCCAAGGTCCGGACATTTCGAAACTGAGTCGCTTTAAAATCATTAACGTGATCAAAGTAATTACTCGCTACTATTATCCACGTTTAGCATACATATAGAAATACGGGAACGTGCAGAGTTCGAGTGGGCATGGGGTTTTCCGACTCTGTCTATTCTTCAGTGCTGCATCAAGTGAGCAGCTGGTCATTTCGGTATAGCTTGACAAACTAGTATAAACCGCCTCGTTAGAAATTTCATTCATCGTTATCCTGGTTGAGATTTGTCCATAAGACCAGACGAAACAGTTTGGATTATAGTTGAGAATCAGCAGTTGGTAAAACACGCAACGTTAGATGAACTGGTCTTATCACCAAAAGGAAATAAGCAGTGGACCAATTTATGATAAGTTCGCCATCGAGAAAATAGTTGCAATTCGTATAGAAATGACAGATACGTGCAGTTTTGTATAAACAAACGTAATAAATCAATTTGAAAACGAGTAGGAAAACATTCGTATTAATTGAACGCAGAAAATGCTTACGTTTATTGTATGTGATGATATCTAGGTGAATTTAAGTGGGTGGTAATGTGTACGCTATAGAATATTCGTCAGGGAACAAGTGAAGTGAGCTTACAAAAGGGAACTCAATGGGACACTTGGTACATAACGGTCATTAGTCGGTAACCACTGAGTAACAAGTGTCATCACAACTCGCCTGAGATTGTTATCAAAGATAACCATATTATCCTCCACGTCTCCCTCTTATTCCGGCACAGCCGTATTAATATAATACTATGTTCAAAATTCCGACCTGTCTATCGAAGCAAGACAATATGAACATTGTACATGACAATAAAAATTTGAACTGAATCACATGACCGAATTCACCATTCTCTCCACTCATGACGTGTAGATATCCCGTGAACCTGGAGAGCACGCATTATTAGATGGAGTTCAGGCGTTGAAATGTACATCTAGCAAACTGCCCACGAGTAAACTTGTCGTTTGTTCCAGCTGTGAATGGAGTAAATCATAAAGCATGTGGTGCAGTTGCGACAAACATTCACCATTAAACGAAATTGATATCACTTGACTTCGTCACACTTCGTCACCTAGATTCGTGAGGCAGACTGTGTTTCTGTGCCGAATTTTTCACTTCTGACCTTGTTATTCGTGCTGATACCAAAATCCTTTCTTCATTAGACCAATGTGTTTTTATACCGGTGTGTTTTCACTGAATTGTTGATCAACAATTCAGAATATAGGAATTTTTTAACAACTCGGGAATTATAATCCATCTAAACAAATAATCTGCAGTTGTGTGATTATACCTTTAGCTCACACATACGTCTTACGTAGCAATTTCCCCCGCGTGTTTGAGTGTTGCTTGGATTTAGTGTACAACTGATCGCAGTGTGTCAAATGTATTCACAATGTGAGTTGTGCATTCTGATTGCGTCGTCAAATGACTCAAATCGTGATTATCATTGGGACGCGCGTCTATGAAACAAAGAAATCACGCGTGTTTTTCTTGGAAAATGTGAACGCAACATACAGTACAAGAGTTCTTAAATATTGGGATTGATTATATGTTGTAATTAATCTATATCTCACAGAGATTCCGTGACTTTTGGCTAAATGAACGCCGCCCAATATGTTGATCATCAAGTTGACATCCGCTAATTGCGTAATTACATTATCTGGTGATTTACTATATGCGGTACCACTTTGGGAGCTGCAGGCTGGTTCAGATTGTACATAATACCTGCAGCAGAACGCTTTTAGAAAGGAACCTTATGATGTGCAGGAAAAGTTCCGTTATAATCGTTTAGATAGCTTAGTAGTACTGTGATTTTAAGTATTCATCATTTCTGAATAAAAATTTCTGCCGTTGAAATTAACCTTCCCAGTGGAAATGTGTGATTCACAAGATGTTTTTTATCACGCGCACTTCTGTCAAGCCTTTGCTGTAGAAAGTAAGTAAGTAATTTATTGATCAGCGTACAAAGTTGACCTAGTCCTCGCAGACGTTGGCATATCAATAAATTGGTATTTCAGGTTAGCCATATCGGTGTTGTTTCCCCTCACATCAAATGGAATGTTTGCACCTTGAGTAATTTTGGCGTTAGGGAAAAACAAGCATGACATTCGTTCACGCATCATTAATATCATTCCGTTAAAGACGTACAAGTGAATGTGAAACAGTTTCAAACAATTTTAAAGAGGCTGTTGTGAGGTGAAAACAATTTGATAAGAGTTGCCGAGAATTTGTCAGTCAGCCCTCACAGAAGATTTACTTCCCTTTTGCATGAGTCGAACTCCATCATCTATAACTAAATGGCTGGCAAATATATGGTCATTTATGCGAGAATAAATCGCGGATATATTGATGGTTCTGATGATTTATCTAACGTCCAGCCATCATCTCGAAAATCTTGGGCATAAGTCTCCGATGAGCGCAAAATGCTTCTGACAAGCAACTGGTTGAAACAAGCTGTCCATACTGTGTTACTGAACCTTTGATTAATTTATGTAATCGATCTGTTTTCGATCTTTAGCGTCATTCATTTGGATTGCCACATTCACACAGCCAGAGTTGAGGTCGATAACGATTTGGAAACTTCCTATACTTCCTTTGAAATCCTGGTCACAGATGCGAAAGATAAACATGAACGACCCGAATATGTTCTATTCAGTGAACCGACAGTGTTGCCTAATTTGACAAGAGAACATATATCCGCGTTGACCAACAGCAGTAAAACAACTAAAAAAATATTTAACAATACTCGATCAGTTTCTTGCGCAAAACGCAATAGAAAAGGTTGACACAAACTGAGGCCAGAACTTCAAGACACTGAATGCCAAAGATTGATTAGAAGAAGCCAAAGAACCCCGTAAAATAAATGTCAGTAAATAAAAAAATGGTTTGGCCTAACTATCGAACGTGTTCTATGAAACAACATTCTGGCTCAGGGAAGCGCCTGAATCATTGGCTCGTGATTGTTCACATTTAGCATACGTAGGTAGTACTGAATGGTTCTATTCTGGTTCGTAGATATCGCTCGAAGTTTATCAATTATTCACATGTAATTGTAGTCAACTAACATGTCACAATCAGAAAATATTCTCCAAGCCATGTCAATCATAATCTCATGTCATTTCAACAAGGCAGTGTGCGCTTGTTATTAGTTATATACTGTACATTGGAAAGTTGATGAAGGAACCGTCTACAGTAGTTTGCAGGCGTATTCTCAATTCCGTGAGCTCTACAACCATGAATTCAAATACAGGCGTTGACAAGACTGGGTGTTTTCAGACACCTTGATCAAGCCCTTCAACTTACAAAGTTTATTTTGATTTTGGACAAAGCAGCAACCTCGTCGTTTTCGACTTTTGCTGGAACTGGTACTTTCGTTTTTGACTGAATA
>JTDE01000503.1:63896-80955 GCA_014338405.1 Paragonimus skrjabini miyazakii
GTTCATGAGGCAACCGTGTTTACCACTGCGCCATTGACCCCACTTTAGGCACGACCGAATTATCATATGAGAACGCTCACCCACTTTCGCTTGAAATGTCGGATGGAAAGTAACATTGCGATACATTATAATAACTCTTCGTTTTCCGGACCGTATCCAGCGCAAACTGACAGCTCAGGGTGGGCAATGTTCAGCGGTACTGAAAACAAAATTTGAGAAAACCGCGAAAACTTCACAATAAACTAAGTTCTCAGTACTTGAGGTCCAGCGATAAAACGGGCCTAGGCTCGTGGAGCCTAGGTTTCATAATTCACACCTCATTTTGGTGAGAGTGAGACTGAATCCGAAGTTGATCCTGGCCTGTTGGTTTGAGGTGGAACACCATGTTGGATGGAGTAAACTCCCGGTCAACAGGATATCTAGATTGAAATAAAGTTTTCATGATATTCGTTCAGTTATATCAGCAATCGCAATAGGAAATGCTGGTCAATGAAAAATTAAGCACTGTTTGTTATATCGGATCCCCGTTATTCATGCAACGTCTACGCAAATCGTTACTATCTTCCTGACCATTCTAAAATTTCAGTGCATTAACGTCTTAAACTTTCTACAACAACGTATGGACGGACAGCCGAACTAATTTGTGACTCAGGTCGTATGTTCTGTTTTCATCGTATCTGCCTCCTATCCAAGGAACGATTTTCATTTGGCCAGACCATAAGCTCTTGTGAACTATACATGACCGCCAACGACACTGTCATCTGATGACTGCCCAGTCGTCAATCAAATATACGTGTTCTACATTTCGTAAATAAGTTCACTCAGCATAACTCATCAATAGCCACTTAACGATAAACTTGCCTGAGATACGCTTTATCGTATAACTTTCATTTCGTTCCCTCAACTGTACATCGCATTCCGGATAACCGTGTTCTATGACGGAATTTACGTGACCATCAAACCAACCAATTGTTAACCAATACATACTCAATGATAAGCAGCAAATATGAATTATATACTACTCACACTACATCACACCGTATGCATCCAAGTGGACCTATTCATCCGTGTACTTTGAATACAATCACTAGAATTTTATTGTGCTACTGTTACAGCTAATCATTAGAGAAAGGTTTTCGTCACAATCAGGATCTGAAATCCGGCTGCGCTTTTTTCTGGGGTTACCGTGTTGACCTCATACTAGACACGACAGAACAATCATACCGGAAGATTCCCTTTACTTATGATAAATGTTTAAGATACCTGAAAAAAAATGCGGGACGGAATCCTATCATCATCAGCATTTTAAAGCTAGTGTTGAACAAGCATCCAATATTTATTCCCCGAGTGAGATCTAGCGTTTATGTTATTTCTTATCGTGCACTCCATGGTCGATACAATCTTCATGGTCATGATTCACCCAAACAATTCGCCCAGTGACTGTATCATCAACTTTCTAGAAAATGATTGTTTATCCATCAAAACTGTGTTTGTGTCGATGTTTGTGATTTTATTACTGGAGGCGACAACAAAATGAAATTATTGACTAGAACAAATTATCATGCCAACAAAACACAACAGACTCACCGAAATCAAAAATAATCTACTGTTTTAAAGCACTTTTCCTAGTGTGTAGAATATCACGGCACTGAACCTACCAAAAAACTTGCTAAAACGTACTTATTGTGTCGAGTTTCGGAATATGAAAACGTCCAGTCAATAATCACCATTCACGGTGGGTCGGACTGAGATTAGTCCATCCTGGTCTTAGAAGCTTCCTTCACTCCGTCGTGCAACAGCCGTTGCAAATTTTACTGCATACTTCTTTAGCGTGTAGGTACAAGAACAGTTTTCTCCGGCTTACAAGAGGACTACAAGCTAGCCAACTGTACGCATATAACCCCGGAATAATAGTAGGTTTCCTCATGCATTCGTATGTTGATAGATGACGATATCCGTCTCATGGTTAGTAGTATTGTATGGAAGACAGTTTCATTGAGTAGTATACTACTCACAAGTAGTGCATTACCCACAGGCGACATTCGGGAACAAAAGGGCAAGCTCCCAACGCCAGGAAGACGATGGACAAGAACAGACCATCGTCATAGTGTGCACGCGTTATGGGAAAAGTTCCACCAAGGCGAATGACAACGTATTGCTACCCAGTGTATGTGAATACATATCTGCCGTGCAAATGAGTGTACGCGTCTGCGGTCCAATTTTTGACATGACCTATACGGGACTGCGCAATAAACGAACTCTCAGGCCCCGAGACTTCTGGGGTCACAACATTATTAAATAATAAAATTATTTCATCCCACTTGTTGAAAGGTAATTGGCCTTTTGCCCAATCTGATAGATATGCAATTCACTTAAAGATCGTCTGAGATGCACGTCAGATTATCATCAGTAGTCCTGTGTCACTAGTCGCTTATGAAAACTTTATTATCTTCCAGTAGATCACAACTCTACACATATGTGCTATAAAGCTCAAATTTGTTCTCGTTCAAGATCTATACAATTTTTCACTCAAATATTCATAATAGTTTTAGTCATTGCCCAAATTATGTGCAACTGCATTTGTTTACGAACGATACAAAGTCACCATTTCGATTTCCTTATATCCCTCCTCAGCCATTATTAGATAGAGTTTCTTTGAGTGTTCTTCCGAGACTTATAATTCTACTCAGACTCTGAGTTGGTTTGGTTGGAACAAAACCGAATAACCTTCCTCTCTATAGTAAAGATGAACTTCTTGAGAATTCTGGTAACGAACCTCGGCACCCTAAAGTTTCCACACTTCTTCACGATTTAAAATCCAGACGTAATTCAATTAATGTAACATATCACGTGATATTATTTAAATGATTAACACTGAGTTGTTTGAATTACATCGCCCACACATACACACATTGTACCGCTCTCATTAATAAACGTTCTCTGACCAGTCAATTTCAGATGAAAGCATTTATAGTGAATGGTCTCCCGTCTAATTTAAGAATTCAGCAGTGAAACCAAAGAAAAACTACACTCCATCTACGAACGATTCAATAAGACTGCTGAGATCAAAGAAAACAAACGCTTGTTCGTATGGTCAAAGTTTCTCAAACCTCTGAAGCAACAAACTGGGAGAAAATAAAAAAAACAAACGTTTATATGAAATGCATTGTCAAGAAGCTAGAACTTAATCCCTTAACTGATCAAAAGAAATCAGTCACATTTTATAAACCTCACAGACAATATTACTTGTACGGCAAATGAATCGGATGACCTCTTTGAAATACTATCGTGTTCAAAAGCTGCCCACAAAAATAAAATATAATGAGGCAAGACCAACCCCGAAAACGGTTTTCTCAACATAGCTGTTTGGTGACATCTTTCACTCAGTAGGCCTACGACGTAATCTGGTAACTCAGACAGTGCATTCTGACATTTTGACAAGTTAACCGCTGACCAGAGGGAGTCTTGCTTACGGATCGTGCAATTTCGTGCTAGATATTCGTCCGACATCGTGTTGATCAAAACCAGTAAGTTATCACAACCACAGAGGGAAATGGAATCCATACAATGGAGATGATATTTGTTTTCCACAAAACTTAATTAATGAGAACAAATAGTATTAGAACGAAACGCTGTTGTTTTCCAAACCATTTCAACAAAATTTATTGGCAGAAATTCCTGCATGACTGGTGGCAGGGCGTCTGTAAATCGCCTGTATTGTAGACGGTTTATCGGCTTGACACTCATAGTTGACACTTATTCAATATCAATCAATCAATCAGTGTCATTCCATACATGCCCACATTAATGAATACTGTGACACCTTACAAATAACGCCTCAACGCCGTTCGATGTTTATAATCACTCCTTCATATTTTGAACTACATCATGATCTATATAGACAAGTGTGTTCATCCCCTACTCATCCAACAGGTTATGCGTATCCAGGTCGACACAAACCAACAGTATTAGTAACGTGTTGCTTCATACGCACGGTTAGCAGCATCCGGTTCGGGTTAAACTGGTATAGTAACCGAAGCCAGAGGACGCCTGCCGTTAACCATCACCACAAGTAGCTTATGCTGTACCAATTCCATTATCAGTCACACATCACGTATCCAGTGAACGTCCGAAGGAATGGGACCAGAAGCCGCGCGAGTGAGGTCGTGTTGTTTAACCGGCCAATGCTTGTTAGCCAATTGATGGAGTGACTCGAAATTGGAAACCCTGAACTAGAGAGAGACACCAGTGCTAAGTTCTAAGTTGGGAAGAGGAATGTTGAAGATATCATTCAAGAGGTATAATATAACAGTACAAGCTAGTGCACTCTAAAGAGTATATGCAGGAAAATGAGATTAAAGGTTGGACTGGAACAAAACAGACAAAACATTCACCATACAGCATACCAACAAACCTGAAGAAGAGGAAAGGTAGAAGATCACAGACACCTATGTTTATGAAAAGGGTAAAGAGTGAGTTCTAGCAACGATTGTCGTGGGTTGATGTGGACAAGAAGAAGTGGATAGAAACGACATGACACACTTGATCCTAACGTACTCGTTTTCTGTTGACTGATGGTTTACTATGAGTGTGCTGGTGACCGAGGCAACCAACGCATTTGCGGTCGCGCACATCGTAACGCCATTTAGTCGTGTCAGCACGACCTGTAACACCAACAGTTCCGTTGTATACAACGCGCTTCAATTCACAGTCAAGCAAAAATTGTTTATTGAGCTTACGAACGCCCGTCTGAGTCATATTTCACCAGATTGATTGGTTCGACGTCAGGTCTTCCCAACATCTAAAATCAATGTTACAACGCGAAAGACTTACAAGAATAACATCCTGTTGACGAAACTTTCGTGCACAAAGATTTCGTTCATCTGATTCTAGTTATCCGTACTGCAGCTGCTTCGGAATACGGTCATCGCCTATCTGACGGCCATGACCTAGGGAACGCAGTTGATTCAACGTCAGTACAGCCTTCATCCCGTCCATATCCGTTCGCCGCAGTACCTCAGTGTTTGGAAACCTGTCCGACCACCGAATATCCAAGGTGCGTCCGACACTGTAAATGGAAACGGCTCAGATAGCGCATGTTCCGCTGATACAATGTCTAACGTTCAACTGCGTACAGCAGTATAGAAAGCACTACTAAGCAGTAGACACAGAGCTTAGTGGTCATCTTCAGTCTGTGATACTTCCAGACACGCCTTCTTAGACGTCTAAATCAGTACTGGCCTTAGCCACTCAAGCTCGTCATTCGTGGTTTGCGAACAAATACGTTGGCAAATTGCAGTGGACTCAAGTTTTGCTGTCAGTAGAGCTCCTCAGGATTAACTAGAACTCGGCGATCTAGTAAACGGTTGATTACCCACAATTCAGTGCTCGATCAATCGCGCACGTTAAATTGGTCATGCCCAATGTGAGGTGAATGGCGTAGTGGTCATCACGGTTGACTCGTGAAAGTGTGGCCGGAGTTTTAGTCCTGGCAGTGACAAGGATATGCACTACTGACCAGCTCTGAGGAGAGCAAAACTGGAGTTTAGTGCTTTATTTTATCCGAAGGTGTTATCTGAGTCTTGTCACACGCTTTCATAACCAGCAAGTGTAAACAATACGCGGATTGTTTACTGTTCACTAGAAAGCATCTGTGACTGCAACCCGCCTGTCTGGTTCAGTTACTCACTAAGTTGGAAACTGCAAACAAACTGGACATGTTTACAGACTGCAACAGAGATTATCGCTTCGGTCTCTGTGAAGTGTATTGCCTATCGGAATCACGCCCGGTTTTCTAACTACTCCCTTCTACACTTTGGACACAAGGAAGCCCAGCTGGACAACACACTCACTTCGGATGAACGAGACTTGTGTCTTCACATCTGAGTAGTATTCTTCAATCGATGACAATTGCACGGATTCAGTAACCCCTGACAGCACTCTGTTTCTCGGAAAGTGTGTTTCACAATATCCTTAGATAGTAGCTAGCTCTCACTCAAAGTACACAAAGCTGGCTGCCTGAAACTATTGTTTCGATGAAAGAATGAAACAATAAGCTGATTTATTCAATCAAAAACGAAAGTACCAGTTCCAGCAAAAGTCGAAAACGACGAGGTTGCTGCTTTGTCCAAAATCAAAATAAACTTTGTAAGTTGAAAGGCTTGATCAAGGTGTCTGAAAACACCCAGTCTTGTCAACGCCTGTATTTGAATTCATGGTTGTAGAGCTCACGGAATTGAGAATACGCCTGCAAACTACTGTAGACGGTTCCTTCATCAACTTTCCAATGTACAGTATATAACTAATAACAAGCGCACACTGCCTTGTTGAAATGACATGAGATTATGATTGACATGGCTTGGAGAATATTTTCTGATTGTGACATGTTAGTTGACTACAATTACATGTGAATAATTGATAAACTTCGAGCGATATCTACGAACCAGAATAGAACCATTCAGTACTACCTACGTATGCTAAATGTGAACAATCACGAGCCAATGATTCAGACGCTTCCCTGAGCCAGAATGTTGTTTCATAGAACATGTTCGATAGCTAAGCCAAACCATTTCGGCTTCACTGCCATTTCCCCCCCGTTATACTTTGGTATCTTTTGTCCAATGTTTGGCTCATAGATCAGGTGGTTTGTGTTGGTTGTCGTTCATAACCATCTCAAACCTGCCATAGTATATGCAGCCAAACTCTAGATTTCATATTCCATATATGTTGAGCTCCTGACTCTCAAATTTTCTACAGTTACTTATCCCCTGACATCGTTATACCGTCTTACCAATTCCTTCAGGTAGAGCAAAAGGTAGACACAGCGTCGATGTTTACGTGACGACGACTATTTGGCATATGTATTAAAAACTGGCTAACTCCTGCGCGCGCAATCATCGTCAGTCGCGCTTGTGCACAGTTCGTGGTGAGCTATGTCTCAAATGGCTGATGGCCCCTCTTCATTGAAAACCACATCCTGCCGCTGTCAATGATCGTACAATTCGATTAGTTACGTCATCATTTTTTGCATTTGTTCATCATGTACTGTTCCTATAAAATCAGTTTCTTTCACTCCTCTTTTCTGCTGAGGTTATTATTGGTTGTGTAGTGAACTGTCGGGTTCTTGATTGTCGCTGTTATGGATGGTTTAAAATCACTAAGCCTACTTGGAACCGGATCGTTTTGTTTTTGGCGATGGATTACTGATTATAGTGCGTCCATATGCTGTAGAATATGGGCAACACAATATATTTTGTTCTCGGCGTGCCTGTACGCCTAAACATAGTGATCCAACCTTGAAGTGGTACAAATACCCAGGTTGTGCATGTCCAAGTCGTGACTGAGCTCAGGGTCGTTGGTGAGATGCTCATGTATGGAAGAACCACTGGCTGTCGATGCTGGGTAACAGCCGGTTAGCACAACGATGCCCGTGAATTGAAGAATGAAGATAACTGACTAACACTTGTCGTTAGACAATTAGAAAACCTCACAAAAAGCAAAATCATGGTAGCAAATCTTGTTGGATACATGAAGCGACAGGGTACTGACAACCTTACCATTAATTTCCATCTAGTTGAGAGGATTGCCGATCAACATCTAAAGTTGGAGGGAAGTCCTAGTCGAGAGGTCATTGATTGGAGTTTACAGGACAGTTACTGTGTCTCCTCTCGAGGCAGTCGGGCAAACGGATAATTACTCGTAAACAGCTGTGACTGAGAGCTCACATAAGATGATTCAATCGTGGTTACTGTGAGGTTAGTGGCGCAGTGATCAACACGGTTGTCTCATGATGGCATGACCGGGAGTCTAGTAGCCGCTTTCGTATGCATATGCACTACTCACTAGTCCTAACAAGGGTGGAACTCGCGCCTAGTACTTCTCCACAAAAGGGCCCGACAAGAAAGTCCGTGAGAATGCGACAGCTGCGATGTATACGAAACCAACATTTTCTACTTTTCATCAATAGTTAACATATTTGAAGGCAAACAATTTATGATAGTAAAATGTACAGGTTGACAACGAGCACCACATAATAACGTTTGCACTATTCTTATTGCAAGTACTACTCGATATTTACGGATCAATAATATCCTACCTTAATAACCTACGCTCCACAGTTTCCTGACGAAGTCCTAAAAGCGAAATCGAACTATTCATGATAAAGTGCTACTCATGCGGTTTACAATCGATTTGCTACAAATTTCATTAATTTCTTCAACCACAACACCATACGCTCAAAAACTGTCCAGTACAGCGTAAATTTCACATTAAATAAGGGAAGGCATTTCGTTTTTGTTTACAATGTTAAATAACTGTTGACGCGGTGAGTTATTTCTGTTCGTTTAGTCAGAGCAAAGGAAATGGATATCACGTGGTGTTAACAGTTTGATTTACTTACTGATGATTAGTAAGAGAAAAATTTGTTTTGAATTAAATCGAGCATCATTCATAATGGATTACAGCTGTCGCAATCCCACACACTTTGTAGTCAGTCTGTAAGTAGTGAGCTGCGAAATATGTTAGGTAGACACCGATCTGTTCTGCCTAAGTAGACTTCATTGTGACTACAACTGAACTAGTGTACTAGTTCCGAGACAGAATGATTGGTTTGATATTTATCACCGCTATGGGGAGCCAAACCCTAGGTAATTAACGGAACGCGCAGTTGGATATGTGCGCTGCCAAGCCAGTATTATCTTTTGCCCTGTTGTCAATAACCTTGATTTAGATTTTCTGAAACATTCTTTTTCTTTGCACTACAGTTTATTGATTTTGCTTCTTTCTTCTTACTGTGAATATTCACGAAGTTTTCTGAATAACTTATCCACCAACGTCTTCCTAAGAAAACGCTGTTCATTCACCATTCATTCTCCAGTGGATATCTTTCTGGTGGTGGGAAATAATGTTCTCACTAATCCTACCTATAGGCAATAGATGCGAAACTAGATAATTGTAAATAATGTCCAATTCCTGTTGGCTCACGATAAACAGATCGTTGTAATAATCTATCCTGACATCTAGTGATAGGAATGTCTGAAAATTGCAAACATTCGTAACTTCCACCTCATAAAATCTATTGAGATTTGGATGAATAGAGCTCAAATCATTATAAACTGAAGGGATGTCGCATTCATTGGTGGGTTCTAGAATATCATCTATACAATGTTTTTGAACCAAACCACAAAAATATCTCTCGTGAAATTGCCTTTTAAGCATTCGCAAAAACGTATTCGCCAATAGGATGTCTATCGGTAAACCGTCAATCTGCTTATAATCCATAATTTTGAATGCAAACTAATGCTCTTAGTGTAGACCAAAATGACACCCTTTGGAGGGTTTGAAGGAATATATAAGTTTGAATTATATAACTCGAAAATCAACTGGTGGAGGAATTAACATACCCCGTTCAGAAATAAAAGAAATATAGAAACACTAGAAAAATTTTCCTTTCAAAATTGACTTCGGATTAGAACATGCTTGCTAGACATCATTTGCCATGAGCTAAAGAGTAACATATATTAGCCCTGAAGGAAATTCGGTGCTCAATGTCGTTTCCCTCTTTTGCCCATCGCAAAATGAGTTAACCGTTGTTTGAAGAGAACAAAAATGAGAAACAAATCATCGTATATATGATTATGGATGCGTGTGAAATACAATTAAATAGGTGTGTAAAAACAGCTACTCACATATGGAGTCTATGTGCTTAGATGATAGATACAGTTGTGTCATCGTATTGAGCCCAGTAACCCAAATGCAAAAATGCAACCTGTTCTAGCGGACTGCACGTTAGGAAATTTGCAATCTGTTAGGGTGACGACGACATAAAAGGTGAAACTCGGCAAACCATAGGATATTATACAAAACAATTGTGGTTGCAAGACTGATTCTACCAAAGCACTTTTAGCATATATGCTGAGGGATGCTACATCTATTAAAACTTTGAGACGCACAGTTATCCGGCCACAATTTTTTCGTTTTCGAACTCAGACCAAGTCGTAATGGCACTGGGACAGCTAAAACGTATTGCATCATTCACGCACCCAGGACGACGGCTATTCGACCGTCAGTAGTTACACACTGCAGTCTGTAAGTGGTCTTCGATCTGAACCAAGCTGGAAGGCTTTTGTGAAGTTACTGCTAGATGGAGCATTTGACATATAAATCGACAGAGCTTTAAGGCGTTAAAAGTCAACGAAAGTGACGTGCATGTAAATTGTTAGGCGCTTCAAAGTCTTGGGGATGGGTTTTTATTGGTTATCAAAACAAGTATTTGGTAGAGAGGTTAGTCTGTTTCTCAGTGCTGTTTCATTATATATTAGCCATATGTATATCAGTTCTCAAATGCGGTTAAACAACGGAAGCGGGTAGCATTTCACTTCTGACTGAACTCCAGAAGAAACTAGGATTTGTGGTGGAACCATGAGGCGCTGTATTTAATATGATACGCAAAAACATGACAGGCAGTTTGATTAACCGAGGATACCGGTTCAGAATAAAGCAGAGGCTAGGGAAAAAGCCAACATCATTTTTGTTATAACGCCAACACGTCCTGCATCCTAAGCCGACGAAAATCATTTTGAACTATGTAACTTGTTGAGTTCCATGAGTAACCTCTTTGTCAACTCTAAATCCAATCAACTGAAGTTAAGTCCTGCATCGTGACAACCTCAAAGAGTTTCAAGTTTACATTGGTAGCCTCAAATAAAAGTTGTTTGAAACTGTACATCACCGACTATATTAATCGCAACATGATAAAACATTTAGGTGGAGATACTCAACTACTAGATGACAGTGTGCCAAGATATGGAAGCATATATGTGAAAAATGTTACTTGGGGTAAAATCTTCACCTATATGTAGTTCACTTTCTGGAAGCTACCCAGGTTGTTTGTAAGAATGCAGAGGGATCATCGGGTGATAATAATGTGGGGAAATTCCTTCCCAAATGAAGTCTTGCCAATAACTGAACCTAACTTCACTGTCTCTGACGAAAGCGCACATTTGATCACAATATTTTAATGGGGTTACACTTACTTCTACCCCCGTTATGTTTTTAAATGTGAACATTCGTTGTGGTGTGTATCGCACTGAGACACAACTGTCCAATGTTTTGTTTGAGGTCACAATTTCGTCCGCCTTCTTTAAGCCCTGTGTGCTGACTATCACTGACAGTAGTTGTTTACAGTGTATTGGACTAGTGGTGTTGTCATTCGCTCTAATTTGTTTGCACCTTTGGATTTACCAACGGTCAGTACATGCAGTTATTTACTCTGTTTGTTCAGAAACGTTTGTGTGAATAATTGTAAATATTTCATATATTCCGCGGATTTCTTACAATCCAACTTAAGAATTCCTCGTGTGTTATGCTTAACTCAATCTTTGGTTAAAACCAGTTAACCGCGCCTATTTATTTGGTGACTGATTACGAAATCAAAATAACGGAAGCGCTACAAATATATTTCACCCAATGATCTTTCAACTACTACCAAGCACTGAGAAGTGCATCAAATGGTTTGGTATATCGAGTTGCACTGTTACGGCCTTCGTGGGTAAACAGAGGGGAGCAGTTGAAGAAAAACATGTTTTGTTGGCGTCTGGGTTGTCAAACTGCTTCATCCTGTCAAAACATTTACACCGATTATATTTCATAATTCTGTTGAAGAGAGGTGTTATGATATGAAGCAACGAACACACGAGTAATGGGGTAAGTGCACGCACTAATAAGTGGGTGTAACGGCGGGGAAATGCGAGACGAAACACTTGAACTTTTCTCATCCACCAGTTTGGCGCTGGCAATCACAGTGTCCCGCGATTATCGTTTTACTCAACTGGGTGCTTGTGGTCGTTGTGTTGCTGAAGTACATAAATATTTCTCCCGATTTCCTTAACAAACCAGGTTGGAAACACCTGCTTGCTTGTTCAGTGATATCGACGATTATGAGTTCACAGAAATGTGTTGAATGTGTTCCTACTTTCAGACTGACGTTAAACGTTACGATAAACAAGCAGAAACTCTCCTTTTGGACAAAAACATGCGAGAGAAAACAGTACGGATGCTTATTTTTGTTCTTCCTACGCTGATTTATGAGGTTCTCTAGTGAATGTCAGTTACAACTTTAGGAAGTTCTCATCGACGTTTCACTGCATGATGTATAAGGGCGCATAAATTGTCGATTGATTTTATCCCAAGTATGGATAATTAAAATCATTCAGTGATCTAAGTTTCCAAAGAATTTACACTCTGTATAAATCAAAAATTCTTTTCAAATAATCACACTGATGGCATTTGCTCCAGCTTTGTCCTGACCTACAACAACCTTCATTCCAACAGAGTCAAAATTAACAATTGATTTGTGAGCACACGTTTGATGTATTCCCGTCCGTGAGTTTTGCTAAGTAAACTCAAGCTGGTACCCGTTTCATCTTTGGTCAACTGAACCTCCTAAGCAAAAAATGTAGCTTTTTCAATAAAACCGATTAATATTTGTTACAGATGGCGAATAACCCACCCAACTTTTTGTCGTTCTATCCTACTGGTGATTTTCTGTCCCCTTGTTATTTGTGCAAAAGCACTTGATCATTCTCTGAACTTGAAACAGCGCGCAATAAACTGACGTGAAGGCATTTACGTTCACTTAATGCACTGCAAGTAGTTCCGTCACGTCTTTTTCCCATCAACATATCAGTACACTGTAAACCCTATATAACCCTATGTAAGTTGCTATCGAAAAATACATACTGTAACGTGCGGTGGAAACCATCAAGCGCGCACAAGTTGAATTCGAATTGTGTAACAGGGCGTGCTGCTGGGTTGTTGACGCCGTTTTATTTTTCGTCTGTATAAGTCGTGTGCGTGGCTTAATGGTCCTTTTGCTCATGCTTGTTGTTGTTGTTTCCTTTCACAGGACTGTTGCTGAAACCCCTACTTCTGAATAATGCTGTCCCCCGGGGTCTCCATATTACCCCAGAGTTGGTCTGCAAGTGTTACGAACAACCATCGGTAAACGGCCGGCTTGCATGTTACAATACCTTTTGTTGAAACACGATGAAGATTATTTCAACGAAACATTGGGCGTCTGTCGACCTTCAGCTTAAGAAAACTGACACCACGTTTGTTGGTTGCATCCCCATGGACATTAAATTAATTTACAAATAAAGTTGCAGACCAGTTTTGGGTAAAAATGAGTATTTTGTCCGGTTAAGTTTTACTTTCTTCCATACCAGTAAGTCATTTTGTCATTTTTGCTCTCTCTAGCAGTCATCTCAATCGTCTGATGCACACTTTGTGTTATTTTACATGTCAATTAACGATGCATTCGTTCACGTTATCACGTAACGTGTTTTGATTGTTCATTTGCATTCTGGTTCGAGTGTTATCCAGAGCAATTTATGTCATCTCTTTCCATGTATTTGAGAATGACTGGGCTGCACGGTCAGATGAAGAATGTCGAAGTCTGGTTGATAAAAATTACTTACTAACAGCACCCATTCAAAATGGTTCCAGAGTATGGTTTATTGGTTAAACAGCGCAGTATATGAACAGCTGATTTCATGGAGTACCGGAAATACAAAATTGTTTGAATTTTTCACTTTCGATTTGCAATCGATCGAGGATTCTGAAATTCCAATTTAATTTTTTGGCCTCCATATTTTATAATGCAGAAAGTCAACCAAGTCCAGCGAGAATTGTTTAAATTGTTTCGTCGTTATAGAACGGGTTGATTGTTTATTTTTTAATGAGCGATTATACACGAAAGTGATTCTGGTCATAGTTTTATGAAGTAAACAGACCGTTTGAGTTGACACAAGTACCGCTGGGGTGTTTGTGAAATTTTTCTGGCGAAAATAACAGTGATTTTTTTTTGAGACCTGTTTTTGCAGAAAGACCTGACGAATTCACGTTTATTTGATAGAATTAGGTGAGAACCTCATAGCGTTTTAATTTGCTTAACAAATAAAGTTGACTGCAGCTTCCTGGTAGAGATAGACTTTATGACCAATCTCTTTTGCAAAGTTGGAACATATTGCACGCGATTTATGAATAACTGTTCATTTTTGTAATAGCTTATGTTTGACAGTAGGCACTGCACAAAATTTGCTGCAAAATATCAGGAAATGCACTCAAATGTTTTCATTTTTAAAAGGAAGTTTTTATTTTGTCAGTTAGACAGAAAATATTTTGTGGAAGATCATGTGAGCTGCACCTGCAAACACTGGTTGTTTTTCTACGCATCCCACTGGTTGAGCATATGTAAGTGCGATTTGGATCATCTCATGAGTTTGTGGGGTATGCAACCGATCTATCGGCCACTTCGACATAATTTTCGTTGGACACCATGTTACCCGTGACTGGAATGATGATGTGGATACGCGGTCGAGTGCACCCTGTGACAATTAACAAGGATTGCGTAACTAAGCACCCAGACAGAATATATTTATATCAAAGTCATTGACAACTGTGTTATGTCATTTTATGATACAGAATAGAAGAAGCTAAAGCACCGTTGACGAACATCACCGGATTGATGTAGCCAGTGAATCCGTGTAGCTCTGATGTACTGGCTAAATGCGGTTTATAGTACGATCAAGAAATTTTGTTTGTTAAGCAACAGAGATAGTCTCGCTTATCGTCCAATGTCCTGATCCAAATTTGACACAAGTTTAACTACCATGTAGCTCTTTTAATAGGCCCCCGTAACAAATACTGAGTAGGATATTTGAACCTAATCAGTAGTGTTATCCAAATTTATACATTTTCTCTTATTGGACATTTGAAATACATGGAGAAAATCATAGTGGCAATTTCATCAACTCAGTTTGACAGTTTTTGTTATGAAATGCATGAAGGTGATGATAGCTGATCACGCTCATTTGTTAAGAAGCATGCATACTTCTGCGCTTCATGTATTAAGTGTGGAGTTGACAGATTAAAGACAAGATGCGGGTTTGAAAGTTGAATCACGTCCTGATAACACTGGGCAAATGCCTCACCTGAAGAGAGTGGATGATCAAAGACTGAATTGTCCGAGACCTTTGGTCAGACAGACGGGGTTGATCGTTCACATATGCATACGGGTGATATCGCTTGAGCAATCGAGTTCTACGAAGACCAAACTATCCATACTCAGAAGGTTCCGTCAAAAACAGTCTTTCAGTATATATCTAAATTTGCGCATGGTCAAAGTTGACAAAACGCAGTCAATTTTCACGAGAGGTTCGCCAGAAAGGGACACATATGATCAAAAGTTTAAGAAATGTTGGCTAAGTAACTAAACTTACATGGAAAGCACGTTCATTGAGTTAATGTAGTTTCATGCAATTGATAGTAAAGACAGTTATCCAAAAATACAGTGAATTTAAGTGTCTGTTCCTCTGAGCGTACTTTAGTTAATGTCATTGATGCTTCCGTGATCTCAAGCTTACGCATTTAAACTTAATTAGCAAGTCTGACGTTTTTCCATGTTCTGATTAAGAGGTCAGATGAAGACATCAGAAAATTGATGACTGCACTGCTGTGTGTATTCGAGTGCTCTGTGCAGTTGCATTCAGAGTCATTTTGCATCATAAGAATGAACAATACGGAATAAGGAAAAGTAGTCAAGCTTCTGCAAATATCATTTTCGGTCCACCAGTTAAATGTGAACATGCGATACTGCGATGCTGCACGGAGTATTTGTTTTTCTGGTTTGCAAATTTCTACCCTTTCCTGCCAAACTTGATTGCGTTTGCTTCTACACAGAAGTGGGAGTGCACTGGTCAGCAGATATGGTTTGACCTTGTTGAACGCGGATCGCGCTTGCATATTGGAGCGGAACTGTATATGAAACGTAATTGTATACGTAACTCCTTGACTAACGGTGTAAGTATGGGTGAATGTTGAGGGCAACCTCAGTAATAGAGCATTTACCTTAATTGTCCCGAATTCCATCTGGATTCGTGCAATCATATATTCATATACTCAGGTATATATGTACTCAACATGCTGACACGTCTACAGGCCACATGGGAGTAAACAATAGAATGTGGGTTATGTGCGAAGAAAACACGACAGCTGGGAGAATGACAGTTAAATTCCATGCAACAAAATCCATGTTGAAACATTTCGAAGCTGACGAAAGTTCTACTGTCTTGATGGTATGGTGGTGAATTTTAGTAAACGCAGATCATAGAAATTTCCTTCTAGCAAGGTTGATTAACCTAGAAGCGCAAACTCAGTGCTCGAGCTAACTCATTCCAGTTACTGTCTTCATGTGTATTGTGTATACTTAGCCTGATGATCAAACATAGAAGATAAGCCTTGTAGGCTACTTTGTCGTTCTCATGACTTCATTGGATATTTTCGAACGAATATATGTCTAGGCAGATCTGATACAGAATTTAGGAAGAGAGGGTCGCACTACAAGAAGCAGCTATGCGTGTATCATAGTTCTCGGAATGCTGCTTTATGTAGATTTGCGTTAATGTAAGACACTCGACCCTAAGTTTTAAAATAACATTATAGACGGTAGGTGTCAAGCACAACTTGTAAGAAACTTGCCTACAATTATCGTATCAGCAGCAAATTTATCTGCAAGCTGCCCACCGTGTTTAAGATCGCAGGTTGCCATTTTTACTAATACACTTTTGTACGTTTGTTCATTTGATGCAACACGTGTGTGCTTGTGAAACAATGCTTCTCCAATAATACATACTTCCGTTGAAGCACGTTATTTTAATGGTGGCAAAAGACGTACAATTAATGCATATTTTGCACAATTTTTAATTTGCAAATTAAACGGACGCTTGTGTGATGCAGCTCAGTAGTTTGTTTCCATATCGCCAGGTTCCCTTCCGAAAACGTTCTGCCGCAAATATTATATATACTCTGAATCAAACCGGAGTTCCCAAAGTAGTTTCATATAAAGCAAATCACCAGATAATGCAGTTACGCAATTAGCGGATGTCAACTTGACGATTAGCATATTGTGTTGCGTTCACGCAGCCAAAAGTCACGAAATCTCTGTGAGATATAGATTAATTACAACATATAATCAATCCCAATATTTAAGAACTCTTGTACT
>JTDE01000503.1:81055-154851 GCA_014338405.1 Paragonimus skrjabini miyazakii
CGCAATCAGAATGCACAACTCACATTGTGAATACACTTGGCACACTGCGATCAGTTGTAAACTAAATCCAAGCAACAGTCAACCACGTGAAGAGAATTGCTACGTAAGACGTATGTGTGAGCTGAAGGAATAATCACAAAACTGCAAGCTAGTTGTTTAGATAGATTATAATTCCAGAGTTGTTAAAAACTTCAAACGTTCTGAATTGTTGATCAACAATTCAGTGAAAACACACCGGTATAAAAACACATTGGTCCAAAGAAAAACAGACGATTTTGGGGTTTGAATTAATAATTTATTTATATTATATATATATATATTCATGGTCACTTTCAGACTCATTTGGATCGAATTATTAGCACGAATGTCAACGGCAGAAGTGAGAAATTCAGCATGAAAACTCAGTCTAATTCAAAAATCTAGGTGACAAAATGCGACGAAGTCAAGTTATCAAATTCCGGTTATTGGTGAATGTTTGTCGCATCTGCACTATATGCTTTGTGAATTACTCCATTCACAGCTGGAACAAACGACAAGTTTGCTCGTAGGCAGTTTGCTAGATGTACATTTCAACGCCTGAATTCCATCTAGTAGTGCATACTCCTCAGGTTCACGGGATATCAACACGTCATGAGTGGAGAGAACGGTGAATTCGATCATGTGATTCAGTTCAAATTTTCATTGTCATGTACAATGTTCATATTGTCTCGCTTCGATAGACAGGTCGAAATTTTGAACATAGTATTGTACTAATACGGCTATGCCGGAATAAGAGGGAGACATGGAGTAAAATATGATTATCTTTGATAACAATATCAGGCGAGTTGTGATGACACCCGCTATTCAATGGTTTTTGACAGATACACATTATGTTCTGTAAACGATTATTTAAGAATTTATACACGACGGTTTATCGTCACAGTTTGCAAAACGGACGTTGCATATGTTCATTTTAATTGAATTTGATATTCCGACAATTACTTTCGACGTAATTACCTTCCTTCAATACAAAAACTGTCATTTGGTGTGCAAGTTATTTTACAGAGTTTTTAAAGTCCATATCTCTGCTACGATTTCATTGTTCTTAACTAATTCCTTTCAACGTGATGACAGCCTGTGCAAATTTGTTAGGTATCCCGGCAAAACTTCATTTATGACAACCAATAAAATGTCTATGTTGTTAACATTCAGGGAGAAATATCTAGTGTGAACAGTGCCTGAGGTTAGCAGCACGACTCTAAACAATGTCAATATATTTCTAGATCTGCGCACCCCTCTATTTGGCAATTATTCTCAAAATTTATTATTGATGTTCAGAATTTTTCACCGTTTCCCACGTTTCAATTGTCGTATAAACATTCAAAGCATAAAACGTTAACTATGTTTGTTCTCTGGCTTGTGATTTGGGTTGCATCAAGGTCAAAAGACACGTTTTGAAATTCTGAATATTACCAACTGGATCTTATATACTTTGGCATAACACAAACTTTAATAAGATAACCAGAAACACAAAGCAGCATAAACGACAGCATTACAGCCAGTCTAATGTATACTTCATTGAAGATGCTGGAACCATTAAAGGAAGTCCGCAGGTCAAACAAACGCTTACATACACTGGAAAATGTTCTAGATCATCATGAAATATGATTGACTGCACATATAATATATATTTTGTCTCAAAAATCATAGTATTTGTAGAATCATAAAGCTTGTTATAGAGAGGTTAATTTACACAAAGTGATGTAGGACCAAAATATGACATTCAACTATCAGCCAAGTACAATTTCAAAATTGATACTTCGCAGCTCTGGGTTCCATCGTCGTACATTAGTTTAAAGTTATTAAATGGCTGCAATAATTGAGACTAAAACTGACGGTGCAGTAGTGTGCACTAAGTCTTCGATTAACGTCATCAGCTGATGACTGTCGTAAAGGATTCGGTCAGGATGCTCCATATTCAATACGTCATAACACCAAAGAACATTTTTGCATCTCACGCGACTGTTTAAATTTTTCAGCTTCGTTAAGTGGTCTCGGGAACAATTATTATTATTCAGGTGGTTCGACATCCGACTTAACATCGTACAGTGCAAAACATGCTCTCCTCGGACATTCCAGTAGTGGAACCAAGACTGATACAGTTTAATAGTCTTTCTAAGCAAAATTGTGGATAAGTCAAAAGAGCGTAATTCGTTATCCTACGCTGTCGACCGAGTAAACGCAGTTTTAAAACAGCGATTGACTAACATGAGTAGGTTATTCACGATGTTGGCCTGCTAGTGAGTTGAACGAGGAAGACAGCCCTTCAGCTGGAAGACCTCAAACAATACGGCGGGAGTCTCGGAAGCCACCTTGATCTCCCATTCTATAAGGCTACAGCTAAGGAGTAAGCTACAATCTTTTAAAACGATTGCTACCATATAACCAACGGAATGATGTTCAGATGACTCTTATGTTCAGTTCAAAGCTTGATATTACGATACCGTTTACCTCACACATTGACGCGCATCAGTACTTAGGGGTAATGACACTGGCAGAGAAAATTTGACCTACGCGAACGACCACCGGATTGCCAATAACGACCACAAACTGTCATACGTAATAGGCTGATTCAATAACTAACAGAATCTTGCTGTTTAGACATGTCGCAAAATTGTAATATCATAGTATGATTGGCTGTCCTAACCATGAATGTCTGCGGTGTTAATTACAGTTACCGCTCAGAACATGAACACGATCGGGGAACGAGACGAAAGCATTTGAGTCCGACTTATAACACTGTGAAACTTGTTGCTGCTACTTTGTCTCTCAATCCACGACATTCATGCGATGCCACATGTTACCGGATGTACATCATTGGAAAAACTTTATAATGATCACCCGCGTTTCTAAGAATGACACAGTATGGTAGACAGGAACACTTAGCAATCCGTAGACGCTGTGCGCCGGAAACAAAAGTTGTGTGGTTCTTTATCTCGAAGTTGCGCAGTTTGGGTGGTTTACACTAATTAAGTACCTACCGGATTTCTATAATTAATGAAATGTGTTGTTGTTGCTGCTGTTGACACTTCCATGATACGGTATGTATCAAGAATGTCGTTAAGTAAATCAATCGCCACTTCTATCTCGAATTTCAACGGTACCAGTGCTCAACAGTTTACGTGAGGGATGGGGATAGATATTCTTGCTGCCGTATCATAAAATAGATGGACGGTAACGGTCGTGTAGCCACCGTTCCGTTTTGTGTCACGTACCAATTCTATACATATTTTGATGATTTAAGTAGCACTTTATATAAGCTGCCTTATTCCTGACGGTACAGCCCCCTCTCGTGAAATTCCTTCTAATGAATGACTTACTTCTCTGTGGCTTACAGAACCCAACAGTTGGACCAGATTCACAATTCAAGTGAGCCAGGGAAATAAACGTATCGACCTGGTGATGTACTTCGTTCAGACGTTAGTCGTGAAAGTTTGTTAGCGTAAACAGTTGCCTACACTCCAGTTGGCTTGAGTGTATCATTGTTAACAGTGCATGAGTATCTGTCGGTTGTTTGGCCCATTCTCATTCCGCCAGGTACGTTAAATTGAACCTAGGAAAACCCAGCTTTTAGTGACCGAAGACCACTCCTACGTCAAAAAACATCCACATACCGTGCGTGCGCCCCATAAAGCTAGTCAGCACTCGGCGCCTGTTAGTGTGTACAGGGCAGTTAAACCTTGGACAACAACTGTCAAATTTGGACATGAATGGAAATTTGTGGGTTCGTTTATTAAACCAGACTGTCGAAATGCTAAATTAGGAAAAACCTGTAATATTTAAATGGGTGCTTGAATTCGTAACAGCGATATTTCCATTTGGGTTGTCATGGGAAATTTCAAGCATTGTGAAAAATGCGAATCTAACCTTTACTTGACTGTTTGTTACGTTAAACCGAATTTAACATGAACTATGCCATAACTATTCAATATTGCTATTCTGCGGTCTTTCGTAGTTACACATTCGATTCATGTAATATTTGTCAACAGCCATCCGTTCGAAGACTAGCTTTGTGTGGCCTTTAGGATTTTAGACATAACGCCGGTCTAGTGCTGGCTTTAAAATCGTGCTTGAATTATCGGTCATATTGCTGTTTGGCAGTGCTGATTTCAATAACTTGGTTCAAATGATCATTGCCCTTGACAGCCGTAACACGAGACATTATAACACATTATCAGTGGCGAGCACTGTAACAAAATAGCAACATGGTTCAACCAGAGAAAACCAGAACGAACAGAAGTTTTATGTTGACGTCTGTGCTGACCTGCTATACGTTCAAGATTCTCTTACTATTCCTTCGTTAACTAGGCGTTCATGACATGCATGGCTAGCTCATCTTTTGATTATTGTAAACAGAATAACTGACTTGTTCTCGGGTGGTTAGGTCTTGATCGAACATAACACCATTCTTTCTGTTGTGGTAACGGTGACTGTAGCAGTTCATTAACACGATTAAGCTGCACAAGACGAGCAGACCTTATGAGGTGTCCGGGTTTGCGCGATCCTAGACAGTTTGAGAGTAACACTGAGTCTTCTGTATACTCTCTTGCCGGATTGGTTTCAGTACGTAAATTCACACTTTACAGTTAGCCAGTTTGTCCGGACAAAGTGGGTGACGGTAATATGATGAATCATTATCTCATTGTATCATTTCAATTCACACCAGTGTTCGTGCCAAATTCCGAACAGCTCGACACGTCGGATCAATTGTTCACCGACGGGTGCTTGTATACCCTGCAAAGGTTCTGTCAGTAAACCTTGCTTGGTATAGCGGAAACTATGTTTCTCAATACGATTGAGCAGTCGAAGGCAACTAGCTGCTGTATGTGAGTAATATATTTAATCATAGCCGACCGGATCTACTTACCGATTGTGCTGGATGTTCCAGGGGAACTGCTCGCCTCTTTTCCTCTATGGAAGTTCAAGCGGACGGAAAATCTGCCCATTTGTCTGACCCAGCTTTCGTCTACACATCACGGTTTGGTTTCAACTGAATCAGACGTGCGGGCGACTAGTAATTTGATAGTCGACGGGAAAATCAACACCTATCATCTGACGATGGCCTTCCATTTATGCATGCGAACTGTAGTTGCTCTGTTTTAACTCGCTTGACAAAAGCTGCCTCAAACGGTTGAAGTATCACGAAATATATATTTTCCTCATTCCAGCTCATTGTAACTGTTCCACTGTTATACTGAAGGGGGCACAGTAAGACGACTCAAGTTTGGTTCATTGGCATTCGGTTTGCTACTGCAAGTATGTGTTATTTTCTATGAATCAACTGTGCCTAACTCTCCAATCACAATGGTTTTCGACATTTGACATACTCGATCTTAATTTCCCACTTCCATTGGGCTCCTAATGATCAGATGCTGCGTCACACGATGCTACTGATGATAGCAGACGAAATTGTACCATGGCTCGCTTACTTATGCCAGTATTCGTCATAAAGTCCTATAATCAGGGTTGATTTCCGTTTACAGTTGTTCGCAATATACACCACCTGCAACACTAATGGACAATGAAGTGTGTGAAACGTAAACAGGGACTCCCGTAACAAAGGTGTGGTGGCTGGCGTTCATCAATGTATCATATGAGCAAACGACCTTGACCATACAATCACAAAGACTGAGTGGTTGTCTGTAACAAAGCTATTTGGGTGTGATGTTCTTTTGTCGGAACTAAATAACGGGTTCACAAACTACCAACCATCGATTCTAAATTAAAAGTCACTGACACAATCTAACGTAAGTGTAATAAAACTGTTGAAAATTGGAAGTGTCCAAACCACCTAAAACGGTTTTGACAAAGTCGAAACTCGTTTCTATATCTCCATAGACTTCGTAATAAGTTAATTATGCAAACAGCTGCTTTCATTAATTCTCATTAGGCTTTTACAATTACACAGGGTACATGCGATTTATATATGAGAAATTAGAACTAGTGAAGTGAGTCAGCAAAATCCTCCGTGTGAGGCGGATTACAGTCTACTGGAAAAGAGTGAGGTCGTTGGTGAATATGTGGTACTGTAACATACAAGCCGGCCGTCTTTACTCTGATTGTCCATTGCACTTCCGGGCTAACATTTGAGCAACGTGGAGACACCGGGGTACAGCGTTCTTCCGAAGTAGGGGTTCAAACAACAGTCCTGTAAAAGGGAACAACAAGAATCAGTATAAGCCAAAGGCCCGGTACGCCATGCACGTGACTTACACGAGCGGAAACCAAAACGGCGCGACAACACAGCAGCACGCCCTGTTACACAATTCAAAATCAACTCGAGCGCCTGCTGGTTTGGACCGCACGTTACAGTACCGTCATACAACTTCCGAAGGAAAGCGTAATCATCCTTGTGGTATTCTAATCATTTCAATGAGACGCACTTAACTTTAAAACGGCTCCCTGATGCTTATATTCCCCTTACAATTTTGCAATTTTGCGTCATCAGATTTACAGGTATGTTTCAAATATGTACTACACTTACAAAATAAACGATTTTTACAGTGGTGTAAAGAAAATTCTCGTACATTCATAAGGTTCAAGTGACATGTTTTGACATTTGTAGTGTGTGTGCTTAGCTCTTAGTATTGATTGAAGAAGATTGTAAATATGTTCAGTGTCCAGCTGCTACTTCCAAGTTGGGGTTGTGTAGCTAGACGGATACAGTGCCTCCCATCATTGCACGTCAGCGTTTCGACTAAATAAGGGAAAACAAAGTTTAACAAACAAAATAAACATAGGACAATTAATTAATCCGAACAGTAAAATCGAAGGATACTCGTTGGCGAGCAGACTTAGTCATTTCACATGTTCAGTTTACCATAGAGCACACAAACAGACAATGGGTTTTACTTAGTGATACGTATTTTGGTAAACGTACTAGGTTATAAGAGACCAGCATGTAAAATGTTTGGGTTAGGGCTAAATTCGGATTCGTAACAGAAACAGCATGCTCAGCTGCAGCAGACGCCCTGCCAGCTTATCTGTAAGCTACACCAGGACCTCGGGTAGATGATTGTGTGCAAAAATGACATATCTGACCTCACGGTATAGCCTAGTGACGTAGCCGATAGAGCGTTTGCCATTTTGAACACGTTGTTTCTGCCGACATTTCCAATCCGACCGAAGTTTACACTCTTCACAGTTGGGGGAGTTCTGAATGAAAACATTTGCCTGATTATTTACTAAATGGAATCTAAGTCGAATAATTTGTAATGACGCGTAAAAGTCTGCGTGTTTGCATGCACCTTATCACTCGGCATCTCTATCAGTTATGTTTTATTTGATAATTGGTAAGTAACCGCGATCGACAATAACTTCTAAAATGTTATACAGCGAATTTAGCTTGCGGTAATCGGAAAACTCATTTAACGAGCAAAAATGTCCGAAACTATGAATGTCATCCAACAGAAATACTTTAAAAGTGCTGACTAATCCCCACACTTGAATTCGCCCAGTCTGCCTACTGACCGCGAAGTGTGATCACAGCCTTCGCGGAAAAAACACGGAACCTTGAAAAAGATTACCGCCAATGCGGTTAACAGAACTGTGCTAGTTATCACTTACTTAATGAGATGACCAATGAGGCATACGGCTTTGCCACTTGCATGTTCAGAAAGCAACTGGATGTAAATTGGATCGTTATAGTTAGAAGATGATTTACAACGTTGTACGGATTTTTTTTGGATGCCATTTTCACCTAAATAAAGTGCATGATAGTCACCTCAATATTAGCTACTTTCACGAACATTACACTGGACGGTTCTCTATTTTGGATATCAGCATTGCTACTTAATTGAATTTCCGTCGCAGGTTAGATTGTGATAATTAACTCATATAGCTTTTTCCCTATCTGACATGTCCGATATCCAGATTTTTACGAGCATAATGGAATAGGGCATGTAACAACAATCGTGTTTGCCTCATGGTAAAGCATCTAAAAGGATAATGTAAGCCTAACTAAGTAGCTTCCCGGTGAGTCAAACGTGGAATTGAGTCATTTTAGTGACATGCAAAGATTATCGACACATTACGAATACAGAAAAGTGATTTCCCTCAGTGGATTCGAAAAGAGGGGTTGTACAAGAACATCTTGTTAACTTCTGATGAGCTACTACATCGGAAGTGGTACGAGCTATTCATACTGGGTGTACACACCAAGAATATGCGAAAACAATACTTTTGGCAATGGAGTATCACTGGCGTTCTAGAAGCAGTGGTATAGTGATACCATCGCTATCACTGTTGGCATTGGCGTGGAATTCTCGAGAAATAGTTGCCACAGGGTATGCGATAAAAGCTTAGGGCCACGGTCACGTGGGCGCCAAACGTTTGAAAGGAAAGGGTCAAGGTGAACTCTTAGATTAACGTTTGAACAAAGCAAAAGTGAAGTTAGAGAGAAGTAAAAGAACTTGTGCCAAAATAAAGTATGAGTTACCAGAGTAATACAAGAAACCTTATCATCAGTTTACGTACAGGAAGGCTACAAGTGATCTGACAAATTGCCACAGCCTTCAAAAATTCCAGTCTGTGCCAACATATTGAACGGTAAGTAATTTGGAGGGACTTGTGTCTGGTGCCCCACAAATGACTTGTGATGATACTACGGGGAATCCCGTTTGCCGATTCAGTTAACCATCTAGGGAGGAACTCGATGGTGGGTCCAGAACGTCACTCATCTACCATCAGCAAACGCATCTTGTTGCTATGTCCGTATACTGTCAGCAGTACGCATAATTTCATATCTGGTAACAGATGAGAAGCGTAAGAATTGTTAAATATTGCCGCTCGCTCTTTACATATAAGTAATAAATGCTTTCCTGCTCGTATTGTACAACGATTCTGTAGAAATTGATTAAAATTATTTGTGGCATTGGCTATGTTGATCTGGATGCCTGCTAGGAGTTTACACCATGTACCTGAATATGGTGTATCGTTCACTTTTCTTTCGGTCTTCGCCCCAAGCGACTGGGACGACTGTCTACCCTATAAAACTTCATATGTTACTCCTGTTCTAAGTTAAGTCGGATGCCACGTGCTCACATTTACATGACTTTTAGCAGGTGAATCTAACTATTATTCGTTGCGAAGAAAGCACAAATAAGATCAACTGTTTCAGTGGGTGGTTTGTTTCAGGAAACCTGCTGAGCATGGGGTAAATGCAGCTATGTACCAATGGTATCAGTCGTTCGTAAGTTGACGATACATTTCAACGTTTCCTAAACTGTGTTTCTCAAAGGCGTTCTCAGCTTGCTCAGAAATATTTCCCGACAACTTTGCATTCAGTTGGTTAGTAGGAATTATCGTCCATATATTGTTCATACTAATATGTCCCCGTAGTTTGGTTTTCGTAATACATAACTTTGTTCTTCGTAATGCTCATTAAAGTGAGTGTTATAACTTCACACTCGGTTACAATATCGTAGAGTAAGTAAACTCCCAACTCTCTCCTCGGTCGTGCCTATAGCAACCGAACACTGTCTATTAAAATGTGATATATGGATAACGAACGTAATTAGAATGATAGTATTGATTTGTATGGTCCATCCAAATTCCATGCCACAAGTTGGAAGCTGGATTCCAGACGTTGAAATGCGTTTAGCTGAAGCAGTGATGTGTGAAACGAGTTCTGTAGCCGAATATGAGACACAGGAAACGTGAAATCTGTTAGGAAGATAAGGTAACATTGGTAAATATGTGCTCACAACCACCGTTACTTTGAGCCCGATACAGAAAGCTAGTAACAATCAAACTACTTTGAACAACTAGGATGGAATAACCACATCAATTAGCGCTCACAGGAAACAGTGCATTCGAACGCACCAGTGTGGACACACAATATATTGCTGGCGGGGTGTTAGGTTTGTGTTATTAATATGATGCTAGTGTGATATTGAGGTTTGAAAAGTTACCAACATCACTGTTTTGGAAACATAATTCGTACGGAATTGGCAGATTACTGAAATCTGCGAATGACCACGTACGTTCGAATATGCGGTTTAGAATGAAACCACAAGTCGAAAGAGTGTCGCAGTTTCACATGGCTTGCAATATAATGATGGCGAAAGAGAAAGTTTGAGAACAATTGACGGAACAGGAAGCTACTCTGATAGTTGGAAAAATTGGTTACGTACTTCTTGGCTTGAATTGATGACTTAAATATTCGTGTGGCAATTGGGTTGCAAACGTTTTATTACCCAACGAGGTGGTTTTATCAGTGGGTCAGTTTTCGAACTCAACCTGGTGATGTCATCTCGTTCGGTAGTTAGATGTTATCCAGTTCATCAAAAGGGCAAGAATACACATCGCGAGATGCAAACCTTTTGTCTGTTCTCAAGCAATCGATTGCATTGAACGTCTGGTTATTTGGGTTTGGCCCATGATGGCAAAACACTGAGCTCAACCAACAGTACATGGGGGCGATCACGGTCAGGTAAGTGGTTTCCTTGTCATGGCAACGAAGTTGAATACGTCACCGTCTTTTGCCAACAGAGGGCTTGGTTAACAACGCCTCGGAAAACTAACATTTTAAGGTTACGATCGCATAGTAGGACCATAGGCATTTCGACAATGTCTACCACACGACGAGTAAATGTTCCGCGATCGAAGACGCCCGACTTCTGTTTGGTTGCAGGTATGCCAACCTGAGTTGAGTCATGGTCTGCACTAACCACTTGGAGATAGGTTCCGCCTTCATCTGTCGGAAGTTTCGGTCTGTTCTATTAATATATGATTTACCGCAGCTGCAGGTGAACTGGTAGATGATATGTGAGGCAGAGTGAAATATATGGAAACTGGGTGCAGAGTTTGGCGAATCTACGAATATCTAAGAAACTTAATCAATTCCAATAAAGCATACAACAGTCGGACTACAACATATACTAGAGATCAGCTGGCTGGGTGATCTAGAATGTCCAGATTCTAACGCAAGTTACATTTTTCTGAATATGTGAAAATGTGCGTCAAGTCCATACTTAAATTTGATTACCAAAACCACAATGATAATAGATCTCGGGAAATTATTCAAAACTGAACATATCTGAAACTCAGAAAAACGTTCTTTGCAAATCAAAGGCTCATTTGACATTGTACTTCTATCTAGTTGTCTAGGAGTTGATGATATTCGTTAGGAACATGTATTTTTCTTCAGGGATATTGGAGTTGATAGAGGATGCCATACACTAGGGGCACCTTTCCTCGATATACCGAACTGCTGTAGTTTTTGTAGTCCATCGGGGTATAGTAGAGAATGTAGTACACTAACCCGTTCTGAAGCTCCAAGTGTATCTCCTCAAAGAGACTAATGTCCTTCATGGGTGATGAACAACATATTTAAATATTTAGCTGAAGTTTGTTGCGCATTAGCTAAATGAACATAAAAAGAAAGAGACCATCCAAACATCGTGCTGAGTAATTCAAGTAGGGAGTTGACTTTGTTGGTCACACACGGGAAGCTTTACTTGAGTTGATAAGTGTTACTAAAAAATACTTCTCTTACAAATTAACACTACTTGCATATGAATTGCTTGTATATAATACTGAGGTAGCCCCATCGTCTCGGAAAGAAACAGAGTAATTCTCCTTTCAACTCTAATCGTTTTGTCCAGGAATAGGACCTGTACACAAATTTAAATCGCAAAAGTCGCCAAATATGTTGAAAGATATCGATCACTGGAGATTAGCAAGCGATTTGCATAGGAAAGGTTAAACATTACTAGCAGCAACGATAACAAGCTAATGTGGCCGGAACTCTGTCTATGGTGATACATTTGCAAATAATGTTGGGCCAATGGTACAGTAATCGACAAGGTTGCCTCATGAAAGCATGGCCGTCTTTTCAGTCCCAGCCATGGCGAGCATATTCATTGCTGACCAGCTCTAACACGAGCAACACTCGAGTGTAGTGTTTCTATTCGAAAGATACTGACTCAGATGCAACAGCTACGGTCGACTGAGATTTACTCCAGTTATATTAATCAACTATCATACCACTTATCAGGGGAAAATGTACCACCGTTCTCGAATACCGGCTCTTGAAATTTAGTGTGCCATCAAGGGTATCCGCCCCATAGTGTAAACCCATCCAAGTTTCCAGTTGCACCATGTAGTTGGATCATAACGCCTCTGAAAGTTGCAACAAGTTGTTAACAATATCTGCACCAAGAGTTGAAGCCAGCGACACACAACTTTAAACAAACGGTCGCAACACCACCGGGTTATATAGTAATGAGATAAACTAAACAATCGTGATTCACTGTCGTCCTTAAAACGGATCACTCCCTAGACCAGGCTTGCGGAAAGGATAGCAATAAATGTATGTGGCTGTCAAAGATATGTACAACACTTCCTTCACTCAAATATCAATGCTGGCCACATCGGAAAACCTCATCAATCTGCAATCTCGTACGTCTCACAACAGAAGATCTCGTATCGAAAAACAGATCATCAATAAAGGCGGTTTTACAGTGAGCTATACGCGATCCCTCAGTTCAACCAATTCACCGCCTCGTGCTCACACCGATGTCAGTAGCCAGAACGATTATTACATGCAAACATGGAGCACATATAATATATCGTAAGTCACGATAATACTTACATGATGGGACCCGTCTGTAACATTCCACAACGACGGCCACGTCGCAGAACTGGTTACAAAACACGATCCGGATTGCTCCCAGTTTCCTCACCCGATCGGTGTAACTTACAGTTGGCGTGTTGTCCACAAACACCCGTCGCTCACGTGGTCGTCCTGAATCACCAGAGCAATTAAAATGCTGATGTTGCACCAGTCATGAACGTTTTGTCTCACAGTCTATAGTCATGTCTTCTGATTCCTTCTGGCTGATGCAGAGATGACCTAACATTTTGGTTGCATTCGTGATTTGATGGAGAAGAAACTTCCCATGTTCACGTTCAACTCGTTCCCTGAATCCTACATCAACTCATTCGAGGCGTGTTTAACCTTCCATTACTGATGAATCTATTTGTAACCCGTACACAAGTGCGGTTTCAGTGAACTTGTAGAATGATAAATATAGTTTTAAATGAATAGTTCTATGTATCTGCTTTCCACATTTCTTCAAGCCTTTCTTCAATCCTTTGAAATATTTCATTGTGCGTAATGAAGGATATTTTGTCTATCCATTAATACACAAACTTTCCCATCAGATGGCTATATCTTGAGTTACGATTCATAAATAAGACAGTTGGTGTATACACAGTTGACCAACACGAAAACTTCGATAAGCCTTCAATACTGATATGCTAACTCAAGTTTGACTCATGGAATACATGACTCTCACTATGAAATCATGTAACTCATCTACGTATGGGTATTATACTCCATCCTAACAAATTGTGTAAACCAAAACTCTGGGACGCATATGTTTTTGTTTGATATAAAATTGTTGTTTTACTATTACGGAATTCTTCATGAGAAATCACGGTTCATAAAAAATCGAGCGCAACACTTGCACATGACTGACTGTCGACTTTGGCATTACTTACCCAGTTATTCACAAGTAACTGACTGTTTGTTTTCAAAGGTATATTTTTTGGTGAGTAAACCCTACTGCTTGGAGGGACTAATTATCAAGTTGGTTTGTCTCTTAAACAAGTTATTCAGCAGAAAATCTGCGGCAACTTTGCCTAGTAGCTCATTTATTTTTCGTGTAGTCACGCTGAATTCTACGGCAACTCTCGCTTCCATGACAGTCGTTTCCAGATGGCATTGCGTTATAATTCTGGATCTACCACACTGAAGGGTACAATCACGGCCAACCATAAGCGTATTCATTATTCTGGTGCCACTGGTGCAGCATCTGTCATTCAGAAGAGTCCACTGAGATTCAAACACCTGGAAAGCGTAAAGTGAATGGCACAACACAATTTCGCATCATCTAACTAATACTATGATCAATTGCATCTGGTTCTACAGTATCGAAGCTCATCTTAAGCTGCAACTGCTTCACTACTTCGCATTAACCTAACGAGTTTTAAAAAAAGTAGAACCCCCAGTAAAAGAGGTAGGAGTGACATCTTACTGATAACTGACAGCTTGAAAAGCTGGTTCTAAAAGATAAATGTTTATCCGATAAAAATGAGATAACCGATCAGGCCGTTTTAAAACAAATAGTCTGTTAGAATACTCGATGGACATTTAAGGTTGTCTATTGTCATTGTTTGATATCAGTACGATGGTATACATTTGTAAAGTTTTGTTGCACGTGTAAACGTCAGCAGTAACATTTACCTTCCCCTAATCAACAATGCCACAACTGACAGGAGCATGCCAGACCTGTCTTATGGAAGTTTCCAAAATAACCTAGTGTCAAGTTCCAAACGTATGATCATTTTGTCTGTTCTACCCTTAACCAACTGACTGTTAGACACAAAGACCGCAATAAGCCAAAGAATACCAATGCGAACTAATTAATTGAATGTTTTTATCACGTAGATTAACACTGCACACTTTGTGATACACGAATGTTTGGTAACTTCTGTGAATAGTATGTTTCACACTGGTGCATTTTGCTCGTACAAAAAATAACACTAACATTAGTGCAGCATGCAACCGCAACAAATTTGGTTTGATTGTTCGTTGTGAATAAAATGTTTGCAGTTTACCATCCGTTGAAAGTTTACTCACACAACTACAGCACTAGATGTCGACAATCATATCTTTACACTTGTTCATACTATGAAATAACGCAGCACTCGGTTCGCCTTTCAGAACTTTTGAACATGGGGCTCCTTCCTTGACAATGATGTAACAATAACCTATGCAACCAAACTTTTACTTCAAGCCCACGATTTAACTGTGTTGGTGTATTTCCAAACCATGACTCAGCATAACTTGTGACGCATTAAAGTGGTTAACGTATGCATGCTTTAAACTTCCAATACTCAAAACGTTAGTCCTTTATCTGCTGTTGAACATTCATAGTTTTTGCTTTGACGAAGAACTGTTGAAAACAGTAGTTTCTTATTCATGTCAAGTGTGGAATAACTGGAATCTGCGACAATTAATATAACCACTCTGTTCATCCCACTTCTCTATTATGAAGCCAACTTTCACTAAAAGACAGTTTTACACTTTCCAATTGGTTACTAATTGTTTTCTTACTTGCACGCGATTACTTTTCCAGCGAGACATCACAATGCGTTCAAGTGGGCTTGTGTGATCAACCGCTGACTGACTCAAGCTCATATGTACACGTGGTTTCTCACACTACGTTTACAACAAGCTGAGTCGGTGACATATTTCAGAGTGCACAACTAGTTTTGAATTTTTAGTTTGTCTGGATCGATTGGGGCCGAGCAAAGTATTACACGACAAACGAACTGCCCTTTGCTGGTCAGACCATTTGTAAGAGCAATATAAGACAAGGAAGCGCATTTACATTGAACAAACGTTGTCTCCAAAGATCACCGGAATGAACACAAACTCGGTGGGGTAGTGGAGGTTATCCAGGTGAGAAAATACACACGGTCGAGTGCCCTGATTATTAACTTAAAATAACCAATTAGTCTTAATTTTAATCGAGTGAAACTCAGTTAAACTTCCGAACCAAATAGCGGTGCCAATTTGAGCAAAATGCTATCAAGCTAGACGTGTCCGAAACACAGGGTCAGTCATGCTTGCTGAGCTCCGATGAACAGTTTGAGTTGCCCCGTCATCAGCAGTCGGTATCAGGCTTGCATCACGTTGAACGAAAGGCTCAGCTAATGAGACGCTCTCATCAAATGTGATGATCAATTCATTTCAATCGGTGATGCTGTTCTATATAAGAAGAATCTGAAGGTGAACGGAAAGATAGGAAAACGAAAATTTATGATTCTCCGAATACTCAGTGATATGAAAACAACTATAAAATGAATTTATATCACTTAACCGGAAGTCAAAGAATTTACATAATTGCAAAATACTCAGCTGGTTACACTTTTTTCACCTGTATTCGATTTCCCATACTTACCGTCAAAGTGGAGTTCTGATTATCGGTGAGTTTTCAATTAATCAGATTTCATTCAAACTAGTGCGCCTTCCCATTTTTTGCACGAACTGATATCGTAAACAACATGCATGATGTGACAAAAGTAGGGAGTGTAGTCAATGCAAATTTGTTGTATGCAGGACGGTGTTTTGGTTCAAGTAGATTGGCATCAAGTAAGTCCATTTAAAGCAAATTCCACCGCACTTACAGGTCTGTATATGATGGGCTCATGTGCCCTATGAATGATTCTTGTTTTGTCTGTTGCTATCGTTTTGAAGGCGAAGCACATATATGTGAAATTTTTGATTCTCCTTGATGGTTAAGTTTGTGTACGGCTGGAGTCTTTTGGGAATAGGATCACGCCATCATTCGTTCTCTGCCCTTCAGTTTAGTACAAACTACATATAATACATTATTGTCTTTCAAAAACAAGCATTCATTCGTTTACAGCTCAATATTTGTTTCCGGCAGGATGGTTTTAAAGGCTTATAGCTGGAATGACAAGAACGTTCATTCTGAATTGTTTTTGAACACTGTAGATATTATACGTTTTATTATGCTAGAAAAGGGACAAAACACTGGAGATGATACCTATTCTGTATAGCTTACTTCGCTAATTTCATACACCGCACCGCTACTGTTTGTTTGCAAGCATTTTCATAACTGAGGCTTTATACAATATATCCCATGAGAGATAAGCGCACGCACTGCCCACGGGTCACGCGTTAATTTGAACATTCAAGTAAGTTCAGTTTTTACACAGAATGAGCGGTTCATAATTGTGATAAACCTTACTTTAAAAGCCGTGGGATTTTACCGAAAGAGACTCATTTTTTCCATTATTTTTTGTAACGAGCTGATTGTTACTCCACCGTAAATACACCGGGCAGTCAACTAAAATTCCTGGCACGTGGGGGCGATATCATATTGACAGCTTCCTCGATAGAAACACTGGCAATCAGACTGGAACAGTTGCAGGGTAGTTTAATGAGATTGATTTGACCGCGAACCACACAAAGACCCAGTGCATCTATGTGAAAGCAGACAGAAGAAGATGTGTCATAGCTCGTGACAACCGACCCTTAGACGTAAACGGAATCACCATAGTATCTGCTTTACCTACATCAACAGTCAAGGTTCCACTTATAATGCCCAACGGCAAAGTAATCCTCCTAACAACTGCAGTTGCCGATCTATCAAAAATGTTAAATTAGCTGAAGGCAGCGCCGATAAAACCTAATTGGGGAGTCGAAATCTGGTGGACATATCTATTATTGAGATTATTGCTTCAATTGTTTCTCAACGGTGTCCATAATGTGCTTAAGTCCATAGGCCGTGTAGTGAGCGTGAGTAGTAACAAATGCACACGGCTGTCAAAGATATGTACAACACTTCCTTCACTCAAATATCAATGCTGGCCACATCGGGAAACCTCATCAATCTGCAATCTCGTACGTCTCACAACAGAAGATCTCGTATCGAAAAACAGATCATCAATAAAGGCGGTTTTACAGTGAGCTATACGCGATCCCTCAGTTCAACCAATTCACCGCCTCGTGCTCACACCGATGTCAGTAGCCAGAACGATTATCACATGCAAACATAGAGCATACATAACATAACGTAAGACCCTACAATATTTACATGATGAGATCCGTCTGTAACGTTCCACAACGATGGCCACGTTTCAAAACCCAATCCGGACTGCTCCCAGCCTCCTCATCAGATCGATGTAACTTACAGTTGGCGTGTTGTCCACAAACACCCGTCGCTCACGTGGTCGTTCTGAATCACCGGAGCAGTTAAAATGCTGATTTTGCATCAGTCATGAAAGTTTTGTCTCATATTCTGTAGTCATGTCTTCTGATTCCTTCTAGCTGATGCAGAGATGACACAACATTTTGGTTGCATTCGTGATTTGATGGAGAAGAAACTTTCCATGATCTCGAAACCTCACATGTCCACATCCAACACGTTTCTTACATCCGACATCAACTCATTACTGATGAATCTATTTGTAACCCGCACAGAAGTGCTGTTTTAGTCAAACTACAGAAAGATGAATGCAATTCTAAATAAATTGTCCTATGCACCTCTGTTTTTCTCCGTTCTTCGAACATTTGTGCAACATCTATTCTGGTGTTCCCCGGACTATCCGACGTATATGTTCCAGGTATATTGGTTTTTCACGGCACAACCCTAAATAGATTGCAATATAACATTGGTTTTGATATATCGATCGAAATATGCTCCAGGTAATGAATGAATTACAATAACGGAACATGCGTCTCTTTGCTCAAGGACATTAAACTCCATTTTGTCGATTCGCTTAGATCTGGATTTTGGGAGCTATATGTCTTTCGTTGAGAAGTTGCCAACTTCACTCCGTAGAATGCCATGTACTTTGCAACCTCTCGTTGTCCCATTGAAGCATGGTGATGTGTCAAAATTCTGATATTACGATGCATCTACTATTGTGTGGTGGCAGCATTTGTTAAGATGAAATCCAAAAAGTTGCACAGAATACATCAGTTTTCTTAGAACAAAGTTCTCGCGTTCAAGAAAATGGCGTTGTGTTCTAATTGATCGCAGGCACTGCTGGTAATTAAACCACGACGCCAATACGCGCATTTATGCGAAGACATTCCTGACCATTGCGCTCTACGTCTGAAGTTGAAGAAGACGGAATTGTCATCTCCAACAGCTGAATTACATTTGACTGCGAATAGTATGCTCATTGATCGATCATCTCGAAAGAAGACCCAGGAGTTATCTCTTCAAATCCAATGCGTATTTCAACGATATATAGTTTTAAAGTGGAGCATCCACATAATTTTCTGCAGCAAGCGCAATCCAACAAGTGAATTGCGGTCAGATTTCGAAATCACTATTGACTTCACTTTTGAAAGTGTTATCTAGTGTAACAGTAAATGACGTAGGGGATAGAATTGCAGCTCTAATATTGAGAGTTTCTATAAATCAGTGAGTAATACGACATTTGCAATATACCTCCCTGGAAATATCATGCACAATGCGAAGAAATTTATCAAATAATTCGACAGTATATTAGAAGTTTCCCATTTTTTGAGTGTGTGTAAAGTGAGCCCACGAGCGGCTAGAAGTCGGATATTTTCTAGAAAATGTGAAAAACGATGTATATATAGTTGTGTGAGTAATTAGTGATTCGCAAAAGAAGCCTTCATTCAATGTAATTTGAACACCACTCAAACATGATCACCACTTCCGCGTAAGATTGCATTCATCAGCTGGTATTTTTGGTAGTGAATGGGAGAAGTGAGTTCATAGTTTGCGCTCAAATAAACTATTTATATATATGCACGTTTCAGTGTATCGTTACAAATGTTTGTTCATTGCTGGATTGAAGAATTCAAGATTTTTTGTTTGAGCACGTTAAGCGGTAGACACTTTTGATAATTCGTGTATAGACTTATGAAAAACTTTCACGTCGACAACAAAAGTTCGACTAAAGCCATTGCAATGTTCCAAGCTTACCTTGCGATTTAAATCCCGTTGGCTTTTTGGTTTGGAATTGTACAATTCCTAATGGCTGACTGCATGTTACCTATTTCTTGATCCGCTTATTATGCACAACTAAAACAGACGTCTTCATTAGTCGGTTTGTTTTACTTTCAGGGGAGAAGCTGATACGATTTCCGCCTGCTATCTAATGGCACCTAAATGGCTGAACTTTCAATGATTTCTCTGCCCCATCGTTGGCGGTATCATTCTCCGGCCAAATGTCGTGAACGACTGTTCCATTCTTTTTTTTCCAGAGATTTTGTCAGTTCTGACAGTAGACCAACGTGCATGCTCCCGACCACCTTCTATACTAAATGATTTAACGAGTTTTTAGTCGACATTTAGTGATTGCGTTGGCATTCTTTTTTGTGCATGAAATTCGACATACACGTCAGCCGCCTGTGCAAATGCCTTTTTCACAAGTGTGTTTTTAGACGACTTAGTGTATGCGGAGTTATACTTGATTCGATAGATCTTGGTAGAATTGCAATATCGAAACTCCTTTTGTAATCCGATAGCTTACATTAAGTGATATTTTTTTATATTGGACCGATTGTTTACAACATATGCTGGTAATTTCAAACACGACGAAGAAGAAGTTGGTTTTGCCATTACGGATACGCACTGTAGAGCAAAACGTGAAAATAAACGAGAATGGCAGTACGAGAATGGATACTAGTAAATACCCTTATTTTCTGTTACCTCTCCAGTAACAAATAAAAGTAACCGGGAATCTACACGTCTACATCTAGTGATGGAAAAATAAAATAACAAAACGAGTGTATGATACCAGCACGTAACGATTAGGTCCGTGGTAATCCAGGACCTATTTATAATTGCTCTTGTATATATAGTGTTGATTTGAACAAGCTAATCGCGACCACCTCAACGAAACGCAGGAAACATGGATTGACGTGGCGTGTTAGAACATTGAGTGCGAGTTTGTCTCAAACCCACGACGACCAATGACCAACCTGTCTGGCGATAGTTAAAGTCGTGATCCCAGGATGAAGGAGATGGAATGGGTAATCACGTTTTGAACCCATTTTGGCGGATATTCCTTTATTCTAGACTTCAAGCGCTTGTCGGTTGGGTCGATGTAACTTTCATCGCAATGACAGTGTGAGTTGCTGCCAACAGGAGGCACTCCGTTTTTTGAAGGCAGCGGTGAATTGCTAGTCCAGTCGACCGTTACGATTTCAGCTGCGATATAGGTTTGATTAATCGATGCGACGACAAGTATGAAGAGCACAAGTATCACTTTTTAATAGTAACTCAGCATAGTTAACTTTCTTTCCGGTTGAAGAACCCTTGTCTACTGCCCTGCGGCTATGCCTACTGATGGATCTTAATAGGTGCCCATTATCCTGCAACGTGGTTGTAAGCGATCGAAGTTCGTTGGTTAACTGTCAGTGAACAAATACGTCTGGCACGCTTAACTAATGTTCTGGTCAATGCTTGTTTGTTCTCAGTCGATGGACAAGTTGTAAAATGAATGTGCTAGCTAATCCAGATGGGCTCACGATAAACAGATATAGTTATTGATTCACCATACTTGTGACTGATGATGACCTCTTTTCCAGTTCAGAGTTGTCTATCAAGTTAACACGACGGCTGTTCAACTGTTTTATCATTTCATCAGTCGTTTATGGATATTGTGCAAATATGAGGATGTTATCCGCGTAATGCTCGTACAGCGGCAGTGTAGAAACGTCTTTAACAATTCACCTTTCTCTAATCAGCTTAATCGACAAAGGCCGGTCCTAAGGGACTCCTAATGGCGGCTCCGTCTATTTGCCGATAGGGTTTATTGTAAAGGTTAAAACTGACATTTTCCATGCATTTAGAATTGTCCCCCCCCTTCTTACTGTTAGGTTAGCCTTTTTTCAGCGAACCTACCATTTGTTTTAGAATATGCGTAGGTAGGACACAACCAGCTGTACTTCACGATGCACGTCTATTCGAATGGAGACATTTGCTGCCGCTAGAATTAGTTCTCATCGTTAGGCACCGATGAATGACGTGACATTTGAAGAGTACCACACATTCATCTAATCTGCGATTCACCACACTCAGTGATCATCAAAAATATAAAGTTGACGATTCCCTCCAAGCGAAGGTGAGGGGGATATACTGATTAGTCACCATTTCACCACCAGCGTTTACAGACTCAAGGGTGAACGTTTAAACAATTGCATGAGTGATTCCACATTCCAAAGTATTGATGATTTAGTCCATGGATGAGCAGCTACTTAAGAAGCAGGAATTAGTGGCCTGATCCTTATGAATTACACTTGCACTTGCCTGACCAAAACATAGCTTGCTGAGAGAAGGTACGTCAGTGTTATTTTCTCTTTAGAAAGAACAAATAGCTGAAGTTATTGTTGCTCCAACTAACTGTTAGAACCTTTCAAATTGACTCATCCACTACTCTCATCTAAACAACTTCGTAACAATTCATCCCTCTTCATTAAGGCAACGCTGTCACTGAAAATACAGGAAACGATTTAATAACTGTCGAAAATTGTTGTTAGTTTCTGTTATTGAAACGTATATTAGGTCCTGGCATCATCCGAAAGGTATGGGTTAATTAAAGTCCGTAATATGTTGTTGACAAACTTGATATTGTGGTTATCTTTGAAAGTCCTGTTTCGCAATTCAGAAATTTGATTTGCCCGTCCTCTTCTCGCGTTCCCATCAATCATCGGATATCCTTGTTTCACAGTTAACATAAAACCTTATTGTATTCAATTGGATGAAATGTTTGCTGGATGAATGAAGAAGTTCCATGGGAGATAAATCGCTTTATGGAGATTGGGAAGTGAGCTGTAGTTACAACAAACAGCCTATTTCATTCAATCTAATTCGGCAGACAATTTATCTGTGAAACTAAAAAAGTGCAGTGAGCTCCAGATGCGGGTTGTTTCTGTTTACATGCCAGATCTGAGTCACTTTACGGAGGACAACTGTCTGAGACCGACTTTTTATACAACAGTGCATTTTATCTTCATTGTCTGATAAAAAAGACAGTATTTTACTGATAATTAGTTAAATTGCTGTTACTGTATTCCGCACACTCCGTTATCTCAAATGTCTCAGCAGACAGTATGCACTCTCTCGCCTGTTTGCACGGGAGAGAGGTGGTCGTCAGATTATACATCATAATCTAACAGATACATTGTAAACCATTGTGGACAGATTTGTCATTAACTGACAAGTTTATCGATAAGAGATTAGTCGTACAGATATATTCGCCTTCACCCGGTTACCAGAGTTAACATGGGACTATATTTTGTGGTTTGTATGGTGAAATAAACATCACTGATCTGGAGAATTGTTTTGCTGACCAAATGGAACGTTATACATCGGGGAAAACCGAAACTGAGCAACAAATCTTATTAAAGACTTTGAAATTCTACCTAAATATTTTGTTTGAACCCAACAACTAGAATTAAGCAGTGTGTTATTGGGATACGATATAAATATCAGGACAACTTCCGTCCGCTGGAGGTTACGGACATCAAGCAGTTATTTTAGGTTCCCTCGTATTCACATATTATTCTTTTGCCATCTCACACACTGTGTACTGAATATCACATAGTTGCCACGTAGCTGCAGACTAAATTTTTGTGAATGAGCAGCACCCAACGTTTCGGATCTCTACATATGCAAGCTTGCCTAAAGAGGCAGCTAGCGCATTCACGAACAAACAAATGCGTGCACATCGCCACTGTACAGACCATTTGTGTTAGCGATCGTTCGTCAATTTCTGGAAAGCCATCATCTGGTGAATTCCTGACAGCCATACTCACAGTCGGTCACGAAATTGACAAGCTCTTGCTATTTTGGCATGCTGAAGCAGTTACCCTGAACCATTGCTTTCCACCTGTATGTGTGCAAAACTACTCGTTTGTTGGTTCGTCAGCACCTGGGTAGTCATGCAAATGAATGACTAACACACAGCACAGCTTTATGTCCCCTTCAAATTCACAGATAAAATCCGCCTTCCACTTTCTAATCCCCATCTTGTAGCACGCACTTAAGAATACGCAGGGAAATTTGCCAGGCCATAAATCATGCACTTGAGCGTTTTTGCAAACGTATAACTGACAGATCTTCAGACATCCGAACATTGCCTCGAAAATCCATTTTTCAAAACGCATCGAACTCGCCACAGCAGTCTGCCTCCGAATATGCGATTGTGCACTAATGGATACCCAGATTCCTTAATGATGATCGCCACAAACAGCCAATTAGCCGCAGTACAGAGTGATGTCTAATTCAGTTACCGAATTAACAAACATGAGGTCTAGGCCAGTAAAACACTGGTGGGGAGAAAGCCACTGATCGTCATTAGATGGTAGGAGCACTACTTTCCCGAATTGCGGAACAGGACTTTCAAAGATAACCACAATATCAAGTTTGTCAACAACATATTACGGACTTTAATTAACCCATACCTTTCGGATGATGCCAGGACCTAATATACGTTTCAATAACAGAAACTAACAACAATTTTCGACAGTTATTAAATCGTTTCCTGTATTTTCAGTGACAGCGTTGCCTTAATGAAGAGGTATGAATTGTCTGAGTTAACACAAATTGGAGAATGGTTCACAATCGCAAACTATGTCGTTTCTGTGCTCGTTAGTTTGGTATGAAAGACAAAGAATCGACTCCTTGTACCCGAACAAAACAATCTTCATCTGTAGGATTAGTATGTTAGCTCAACATTCGGGTTTCTAATAACAGACCGTGACAATGTAGCTCAGCTGGTAGAGCGCTTGTCGCGTTTTGGCATGGTGTTTCTGCCATTGGTTCCAATCCAGCCGAAGTCCGGAATTTTTGCAGGTGGATCTCTTCTAAATTTGTAAATGATCCACTTATTTTTTCACAGTCAATGGTAGCGCATACCGGTGGTATGCACCAGAAGTGTTAAAGATGACCACTGAACATTCCATGCAATTTAACTGTGTTCGTAAAAATGGAAGTGCTAGAGAAAGAGACTTGAATCATTGAATATTTCAGCCAGTGGAGAGATCCCAATAGACTAATGACAGAAGATAACTTGCTAATTATTCCTTATATCATACAACACTAAAGTCTATTCTTTTTAAACGCCAAACATTTACATGGTACAAACCATACATTTGACACATTAAGTGAGCTGGTCTTCACAGCGAAATGAGGCATCTTGCAATTTCCTGAGGGCACTCATATCTGCCTATTATTGTGATCACAAACGTCACCGTTAAAATCGTTCGTTGCCGTTTTACCTCGGCACAACACTAAGCTAAATACTTAGTGTTAAAACTCCAATTTGTCCGCAAGTCTTCACGGTCCTATGTAGTCTTTTTCTAATACATTTTCTCACAGTTATGCGTGTATACTGGGAAGAGACCCAGACAAAAAATTCAGGATCTCTGCTAGAGTTGAATGAGCAAGATTACCAACTCGCTTAGACGCGGCAATTGTTCTGCCAGGTTAATTATGAAGTTACTCTGGATGATAGGAAATTCCACACTGGAAATCAGTTACCCATCCAACCCACTGTCTCGTATGGAAGTCACCCAATGATTGAACACACTGACCGCCCAAGCGGGATTTCGCAGTGATTTGCGCATTTCTGTACAGAATCAATGCAGTCAGATCTAACATTTTATGGTACATCTTGTTCTGTCTGAAGCCAGAACTCATGAATTGCTCCGACAGACTGCATACAAGCATAGATTATTAGTAATGTCATTCTAATCCTGACCTGCACGCTAACCAACTTGCAACGTGCACCTAAAATATCAAACGAATTTCTGTTTTTCGATTAATATACTGTCTGCAACGCATGCGTATGGCGTGGTTCAGCTAATAGGATACTTGCGCATATGGTTTGAATTGAGCAGAAATCCAGTTATTTTGCTATTTAATGTTTAGTAGAATGCGCAATAATTGGTCAAATATACGTCAAAATGGAGCCAAAACAGTTTACTGCCAATAGCTAATAACGGAGTGGTTTGAACAGTCAACCCGGGTAGCACACGACAGACAATGGTGATTTTGAGAGAGTTCCAAGTGCTAATGCAAAATACCTTACTCACCTCAAATGTAACATGTGATTGTTAGCGGTTAACACAAACAACACATAAGGGATATATCTTGTACAGCTAAAGTAAGATAGGTCGGCCAGTAAACCACAGACAGTGAACCAACGGAAACTTAGGTTTGGCCAGCGCCCGTTCAGTTTCTGTTGGAGCAGCAGATATCGCCACATATGGCAATTCACTAGTTAGCACCTCACACTGGCTTCTGATCCCGACATCATTCGTTTAACTCACGGTAATGTGAGTACTATCTACTGTCTATTGATTCTGACCAGACTCAGCGTGTATTGTAATGTCGATCACCGGACATCTATCGCCGACCAGAGTTTCTAACATTCATACTAAGTCAACCGTTTCTGCTCTGTTAAATTGGTGTTTCGGGATGAACGGGCCATAAATTAGAAGGTATTCTTATTAGACTATCATATAGGTGTTACATTTGAAATGATGGTCCATTAACATGTTACCGATAAATGACAGGAAGACTTTCTGCTGATCAGTGACCGAATCTAAGGAGTATATTTAAAATCTGTTCCTTGGCTACCTGAAGGTCATTGATAATTCTCTTCATGCTGTCAGCTTTTCTAGGTATGAATATATTCTGAGCTCTGTGACATACTTAGTTGTCTATCATTGATGCTATCAACAATATTCAGGGTATTTTCTGATACGGGCAACAAGCGCGTTAAAGTGCACAACGCCATTATCCTTTTGTAGAAAGCTTCCAGAGAAAATTATCAACAGGTTCAGCTTAGGGGATTTAATGTATTCTTGTAATAACTGTTTCCGCATCAGTTACCTTCTCCGAAGCACTGATATGTTGATCACCCGGGATTATTGTAGTATTTAGAAACCTACAGTGTGTGTTTTAAACCGCATTGCTTGGTAACTAGTCAACCGCGAAATTAGGACATTATTTATTGAGAGGTTTTCCTATTGGAAGCTGTTTTCAAACAAATATTCACTTATGTTTAGGTCGACATTATGCATCCAGTGACATTCAGTGACATGCTAGCAAATATTCCAAATTGATTAATATAGATTGAACAATGCGATGGTGCACATTTCTTAGGAAGTATGTCATTTTATATTCTATGGCATTATGTTCATGTTAATCATTATGACATAGTTGACAGTAAATTTAACTCACTATTGTAAACATTTTTTGTTGAGCTCTGGCTGTTACTATGAAAGCATCAGGATTTATACATTTCAACGAGAGATAATCAGATACGGTTGTTGCTCTATTCCGTACATCAGATGAAGTTACGCCCCTTCCTATCATTGTGACCATTTAAGGTTTAATGTACTTGACAGTTTTACACATATAAATGCATTCAAATGGATAAACTGTTCCATTCAGATAACATCGGATTTATGTCACGCAAATAATGGTTTGGGCGTGTTCCTTCCATAAACCTGAATGAACATGGAAAGGGTTTTTAGGAAATCATAATGATAAAACGCTTACAATCTAATACATAGTCCATCAATTAGTAGCAGCAGTCAAAAACATTTCTAGAACAATTCCCCCTAAACGTCATTTCGTTATTTAGGTGCATTGTATATAACACAATAATATATATCCAGAAGAAAATTTCAAATTTAACTGTCCCGTTTCTTTATTGGGAAAGATACACACTAATCCCAACATCATATATTATCACACTGTGCTCCACGTACCCTACAATCACATCATACTACAAGTTAAACTTCTAATGATGTTATTTTCTGTAAATCTACACAAACCGTCCGATTTACTGGTGTTATCTAGACGTTGTCGTTTAATTGTCGTGTCTCCAACGCAGTCCCAAATCATAAACATGTCAGTCGTAGAAGACACTGAGTTAAATGTTCCACCCAAACGGTACTAACATTGCCCTTGAGGACCACCAAACTGTTCTATTTTTCCATGTTGGCGAAAAAGATTCTGCTACGCGGTCACAAATGTATAACTTAATCATTGATATGGTATACAGGCAGCAGAGTTACTGGACTGTGTGTCTCGATTTGTTTCAGTTTGCTATGAATGTTTTTTGCATGGACATAATCCGCTGAAGTTTGTCGGACTTATCTGGTTGCACCTTGTTGACTTTGTGAATCATGTAGCGGCTTAGATTCAACTTTGGACCGACAATCCAGGTTTATCAACATTTTTTGATCTAATCTCACATCCATTTTATCCCAACCCATATGGTTGAAGTATATCATTCGGCTAATCGAGAAGATGCTTTGCGTATTGACGAATGTTTCTCATCGTGTTGTACACTTGACGCTAACTGATTTGTTTGTTACTTACACCCAGCGCCTTTATCAGTTTCCTCACATTGCTATTTTTGTTAGCTGTAGAAAGATTATTTTTTCAGTTCAATGATTCATGTCACCCACAGGAGCATGTTCCAACTCTCGTTCGACCCGTCCAGGTTCTATTATATTCGTTATTAACTAAGCTCAGCTCGGACCATTTTGATTTGATCACTAGATTATTTCTAGTGCGTCGTTAATCTTATATTTTGAACTCGTTTGCAGCCCGACACGTATTATAATTTAGTGAAGTGGTTATCCAGTTTAGTGTTGATTTGGCCTGACAACTCGTTGTGCAGATTATTACTCCACAGCTGACGTTTCTATGAGGTCTTGTTCATTACAGTCCTGTCTAGTACCGTTCTAATCCATCATTCTCATGCGTGCCTCCAACATCTGATACTTGGACCAGTTGGTTTAATAGCGGGACTTGAGTTTCCTGGTATTAACCGTTTGTTCGATTCATGTCGATCTGTCGCTAGCATTCGATCGACTGCGCTGCACCTGATCGATTCGAAGGTTGTAGTGGGTCAAAAGTGTGTAACCTGTTTCCTCCAACCGTTGGGCTTCCTTTGTCTCGTTTTGTACTAAGTGTTATTTTCGGAGGATATGGTCACTATCTAGGTTCGATCAATGTTTATTGAGACCTGAAATGTATGCTTGCATGTTTTAACCCTGTGTGTACAAGTTCTGGTAACCGTACACCTGACACCAGTGGTCAACATAACCCAAGAAACAAAACACTGATTTGTGTCATCCGTGCTTACAGAAGATATGATGTTATTAAGTTCTTTATTTTGTTCTATTAGGCAGAAGGTGAACAGGAGGATTTTCCGATATGTCTATATATTATATCCATTATCAGCTGAACCCTTGGCATTAGTTTCCTAGTAGTCTGCTTCCTTGCAGGATTATTTCATATCTTAACCCAAAGCTTCATCTGTGTGCAGAATACGGGGGCACAAATCAAGTCCCTATATTTGTATCTGATTGGGATTGATTTGAGAATATATGCACCATGACTATCGACAGTGTCTACCTTGCTAATTTGTTTTTCAATCATTAACAACAGTGTTGAGTGGTTAGTCAAAGTTGGATGGCTATGTTCATGTACGACAGCAAACATTGAACATAATTCTTCGTGATGTCCACAATCTTGCAAAATTTGACGCCAGATTTAGCGAGCTTTATAAACCCTAGCATATGGATTCGCAGTATTTATTCAGAAGCGTCAGTTGTTCACTGATGGTAAGCGGAAAGTCAATATTATTTGTTGTAGCGGGTACTGCGACATTTTCCTTAGAACAGTAACGGACCGTTGCGTTTCCTTTTGCTCATAGGCTGAAATCGATCAGCCCTTCTTTGTGACTGGCCTTCCACTGATGTTCACTGAAACCAACCGATTGCAAAAATCCTTTCTCTACCCATTTTGGCACTATGGTGAATGCGCGCTCGTTTGCAGGCCAACCAAAAAAACAGCTGATCGAGTTCAGCTTATGAGCAAAAGAAAGCGCAACGGATAAGGAAACTAACTCACATATCCCCGTGCAACCTCGGTGACTGTGATCCCGTGGTCTAGTTGATATGTGCTTGGACTACAATCTGCCACTTATTCACGAGCCGTAGGTTTGATTCTCCGACATACGTAGTGCTGATGAGACCCAACTATGTCGAAACAGCTGCCCACCACTTCACTAGTGGTCACTGAGATCAACTGATTACAGTAACAGACCCTTTGGTTCTTCCAGTAAGCTTTTATTTATTATCGAATTGTAGAGTACCTGTTAACCAAGATTAAACCTCCTCTGACTGACGTCATCTTGAAAGCCATTAACAACCTTGTCGGTACTGAAAGAAAATATATGTTGTTTTTATTCAACTTTCGTGCATTCTTATCAATCGCAGACGTAAAACATGCAGGTTATATATGACAGACAATTACAGATACACAGACACACCTGCAATCACACAAGATACTAAGAAAAAAGCTACTGGCAAAACTAATATCCTGAAAAGTTCGTAAACATCCACAGCATGATGAACAAGTGCAATGAGCTAGTTCGAACGACTGAAAAGAAAAATATCTCATTATTTCTGTAACGTAAAGGGGATCACCTGACAGACAATAATAGACATAACTTGAGGACTACCCTATCCCGTACGTGTGCGGCTGCGCAATTATCCTTGTTTCAGACTATCGAAAAACCAGTTCTACACAAGCACAAACACAGTTTATTTGAATTTTATGAATATCATGTTATCTACTTGCGGTCGCAGTGACAGTTACTTGGGAGAAACAGACTGAAAACTATCTCAGCGAGTGGCAGAACTACTCTGGAAGTCCCCACTCGGTGAACCTGTTGGTCTAAATCCATATCATTGTTTGTTAAACACCTCATCATAACAGGTCACCAAGTTGACCCACTTAGATCATTTAGGATATGTTTTACGCCGTCAGAACCCAAAGCTAACGGACTTTAGCGGAGCTGTGTCGATCAGAACTCACAAATCAGTGCTATATGCATAAAGCAGTTGAAACAACCCGTCGAGTAGCCGTGATGTTGATGACAAAAACAGGGTGTGAATGTATGCGTGTCTATACTGTGTGTATCGCTATTTATCTGTTATGTATAACTTGCGTGTTTTACGTTTGCGACTGATGAGATTAGCCGGAAGGCTAATATGAGCAACGTCTTCTTCCTGTGCTGATGAAACTAACACATACATGGAATTCGATGGACCGTTTCTTTCCGTAAATCTGGCGAGCATCATACAATTCAAATATCCTTCCATCTTTTCCGGTGATAATGGGAAACTTCCTTCGTCCACGTGCGAATCTGAATGTGTTTACCAGGGGTGGCTATTCGGAAATTTGGCTACCCTCACGTGGATCACGGTTGATCGTAAAGTCTGCGTTCAGAAAATTTTGTTTCCAAATTAACAGCAAAAGCGAGTTTCGTTCTTATTTGAGCTAGTCAATAGTATATATTTTTGAGGTGGTCAAAATCCAAGAGGAAACGCGGCTTGGGTCAAGAGGTGCTGTCGGATAGTTATCTTTTTCCGATAGATTTTACATGCAAAATGACCCGCGGTTTTCTACATTCGGTTACCGAAGCCCTTCTAATCGGGTCTCTTGTGCAGGTTACACTAGTATTTTTTCAATATCCGTTTCACTACCGGCAAGCAAACTTTCGCCGATTATTTTTACCTAACAGGACGTCAGTAACATAAGAGTCACTTGATGATGTACCCATTTTGTTAATGAAGGGGTGTGGCTCCTTCAAGGCACCCAAGTCTTGTGGTTTGATTTATTTTTATGTAAACACACTGACATAAACTAGGGCAATGCGGCTAAGTAGTGCGAACACAGAGATGTTAAACTCCATACGTTGCTTGGCGTTTTTGAAATATATTTGCAACACCAGGTCAGAGCCCAAAAATGATGCAGCAAAACTACATAACAGCATAACATGCATCAAGTACTAGGGAAAAATTATTGGTTTTTATCGAGTCTTCCAAAACTTTACAAACTCCCTTCGTTCTTTACTGCAGCCTTTATAATCCATCGTTTAGTTAACAGACAACCGTCAGCAAACACCGGTTGTACTTAGTGATACCTGTTGTCTGTCGGCTAACCGCCGCCTTTCAGCTGCGGGTAAGTTTTCAACGCCTAACTGCCCTTAGTTATGAACCAAGTTGGCCAAATCACTGGGACGGTGGAAGCAAAAGATCTGACCAGAAAGGTGTGCATACTTCAGCACCAGTGAGCACAACCGTGTTTACAGACTCAAGGAAATAGTTTCGGGTTAGTCGCAGGTGATTAAAACTCCTGTGGATTTTGTTTTCGGACTCTCACATTGTTAATAACATGTGGATCTAATGATTGATACGCTCGAAAAAAGTACGCGGCAGTGACTGTTCAAAACACAGTAGCATAAGTGATCGATTTTTACATGTGACTGCTGTACAGCATTCATCCGATTGTCGAGGCTCAACCAGAAGCTGGCAGCAAGAACGGCTACTAACTCCTTCTAGAGAGGAGCCAGTGTAGACTAAAGTGTGTGTTCTTAGTAAAACCTTTTATGGCAGTTGTGGGGGTGAATTATAGGACTGACTGAGCTTCAAAATGCAAAAACGCCAAAAAGCATATTTCTGATGTCGCTGGAATTTAGAGCATTATGATGAAAATGACTTTAAAAGAAGAGTCGTAGATAAACAAAAAGGTAGAATATTCGTTCTAACCTTAAATTGCTCCCGATATTTTCTAGGATTTGATAAATAACTAGACGGCCTTCCCAGTGGCAAGCCTAAGGCTTCGGGCTCCCAAACGTTTTGCTAGAAAGATATAGGTTATCCTCCCAATAAAAGCGATTTCGCTAGTGTATTATTGACCGGAGTGCGTGCCACAATAGTGTGGTTCATATTTCGTTCTGTACAAAAAGAATATAAATGTTCTTCAAACCAATCGGACGTTACCGCTTCAAAGATGTAATATCCAATGGTATTGTCTCCCTCATATTTGATCGCCTGCCTGTTCCCTTGAGCAACATACACTGATCGCACGTCCATGCTGTCGTCGGATAAAACACACGAACACCGTCCCGTTTGGTTGCCGACTGGACAGCACAACAAGGGTGGGATCGCAACTTTCGTACACCTGGCCTTCTGTGGTTGCTGAAAACGCAGTAATTTGGTTAGTATAATACTTCACAAGTTTGCTGATCAGATGCTTGGAATGATGAATCTTGGTGACCAAATCAGATTTTACAAACCGACTATAGGTCTCTAATTAGTGAGGAAAGCTGACTGTTGTTTTGGCAGTTTGATTAAGTAGACCCACTGCTTCTGGAACAGTGGAACCTACACTACAGTAACCACCCCCGCTTTCCTTACGTGAACTCAATTTAACACCGCATTAGAGAACACGCAATCAGTGCTGAAAGTGTCTTCATTTTCCTAGTGTTATATTTAGCCTGAAGAAGACCCCCAAAATAGGTTAGTCCGGTATATTTTGACTTCTAATGAGTGTTTGAGTAAACCAAACAAATACGAGATAGACGGCCATTTTTTCTATGGTAGGTGGTAACTAGTGGAGAACTTTTGATCAAAATTCGCCGAACGTTACAATGAAACAGCAAAATCGAGTGACACAAGAAAGGAGTAACCTCGACTACACTTTATAATAAACCAACATCAGTCAAGTCACCATCCCGCAACGACTCCCGTAGCACTTAAATGAATATACTTTTCCTAGGTAAGCTCGTGGGTGACTTCACTTATAACCTCTGCACAGATAGTAACGTACAGTATTTGTATGAAATCAAAAGAAAACATTTTGGTTTCACGAACCGTAAACAGAACGTATATCGAAAAATATAGTGTGCGTTGTGCTGATGCTCATTATTAAGTAATTTCTTGGTTAAGCCACAGTCAGGTAAAAACGAAATATATCGGTTTCGTATGCACACACACTAACTCTATATCCTTATTCGCACCTGATGTCAACAAGTGGTGACCTCGGTGAACCGTGAACACATACACCCTATTTGGTAGCCTGTCAACACATCGCATGTTAAACACCCAAACACGTGCCAGTTGATGACTACCTCATTTAGAGCTAGTGAGTGCACATTTTCTAATTTAACTCGTTCGATAAAAGCTCTCCGAGTCGGTCGAAAGGTTGTGAACCTGATAATTCTTTTGATTTTAACTCCTTATGGATTAATTAAGGATTTGCTTGAAACCTTTAGATGTAGCGTGCTATTCACATTGGGATTGGCGGTTGTTATTCAGTTGTCATCACGCAGTAACCAAGTAAACTTCAATGCGATATACCTATTTCGTTTTCGTTGAATTTTTGTCAGCGTCCTTCAGCTTTTCCTGGAAGAACATGTCCTTTGCAGAGAAAACGACCATGACCAATCAGAATGGACAAACACTCTCGGAGTAGTCATGGGGTAGCCTTGAATAATATTTTACCAATTCGACCTTCAACTTTATTAGCTCATTGGTTACCCACTTGTGCTGATTCCACTGTTTGGAAATTGTCTCTCAACCTACTGATTCCAGAATATTTGTGGGTTGTTACACATCCCATATCGATCAATGTACGTTCCGCTCTGATACACACTGTTGGTAGAGACAGGTGAAATTTTACTCATCTGGTTTGACTTAAGAGAGATTGACTGATTTAAGTGAACCTTTGTTCGAGGTATTGGCTTACCGTTTTGTTTATTCTTAGGAGGAAAACTTCGGTTGTCTCAGCACATTATTCTATCCGTGGTGGGTACAGTACATTTTGCGAGCAGTTATAGTAGTTCTAAAGGAGTCACCTTGAAAAGTCGAAGTGTAATGACCATGAAAGATGTTTGAAGTGAACAGGCGCTCATTTCTGAACATACATTGGAAGGTGCGTGAAAATATGCATTGTCGGATGCGAAACATTATTTTGTACTGCTGACGCGTCTTCTCATCGATCGAGATTGGTTTGTTGCCGATGTATTTCTTGACTTTTTCCACAGACCGCATATATATGTTTCTGATAGTCGTTTTCCGTTCCTGTTGTTCTTGACATTCAGAACTATCATATAGGTTCCCTTGTGCTTGACTCACTTGAACTTACTCAATAGCAGAGCTGTACATTATGCGCCAGACAGTGCTGTGCAATCGAAGTTTCTCATATTCACAGATCCCCGCTCCGTCTGTAACTCTGGTGTAGGCGCCACCAACACGTTAATTTTCCACTGTTTGGTTTGACGTTTGGTCACGAAAACTACCACATCAACTACACCGGTACTGTCACATACTTTTGTGAGACGAATCTCCGGTAAATGACTATCCACCGTTATTTAACAAGTTGAGCAACACATCCCGGTTTCACGCTGTCACACGAACTGAACGATGTGCATGCCCACAGCGGGAATTTTCAACGTCAAGACTTAATTCATCAAAATTATCATAAGATAAGAACCATTTTCACATCGACGCATACTCTCGCGGTACTCTGCACGCATCCATAAGTTTATTCAGTGTGTCGCAACAATCCAAATCATTTCCACCGTACTCTCAAAAGTTCATCTAATGCAAATATTTGATATATCTATTCACCTATTTATCTCTTCTTGCCATTCATGTATATATCTTACCTATGTATATCCATATATTCTTATATATGCAATTATTCTGTATATATATATATACTGACCGGTCAGATTTTCACCAATGGACCATAAACTTATGCAGAGAAAAACAGATTCTAAACACTATCACTCTCTTTTTGATAAAGAACGTAACTTGTTATGAATAATCGATTTCTTCTATCCGAAAAACCGTTAACTATATACACGAGATAGTTTACCTACCGGCGGCATTTAGCAGGGCTATCAAGGACGGTTGTACAATTGTCCGTGCAATTTAAAATTGTGTGCACCCGAGGAAGGTTAAATCACTGAAAATTTCAATCAATAAAGTAACTCCGTTAATAAATCCTAATAAACAAGATGATCTGTCTGGTTAGTCCCTAAATCACACAAAACCAAAGTCTATTTTCTTTGATTGCCAAATATCTACAAGATACAAACTATAAGTTTGAAATAACTAATACACTGAGTGAGCTGCTCTTCACAGCGGATTGAAGCATACCGCGATTTGCTGAGAGCACAAAAGTCATGTATGTCTGCCTACTTTGTATGTTCATAGACGACATCGTTGAACTCGCTCGTTATCCTGTTAGCTTAACATACTAAGTAATGAGTGATGAAACTATTTTTGCGAACAGGATTTGCTTGATCCTATTTGCTACCCGCCTAGTATATTTTCTTTGAGTTTAGTTGTATATGCTTAGAAAAAGCCCGGTAGCAAAATATCTCAAATCATACTGGGCTCGAACTGCTGAAAGAAACTGCATGCACCGACGTAGCGAGTGCTCTGGCTGTAATTCATGCCCATGGCTGCAAACTTATTTCTCACCCAACCTTCTGTGTCACCAAATGTCCTAAGGGAGTGAATGTCAAAGTTACGATTTAATGACTACATCGATAAACACTGAAACTGTATTACTGATAAGAAATTTAACAGATTTGGTGATTTACAAAACCGAAGTTTGTGTCTCCAATACGTCCGATAATTAACACTCATTTTTCACACTGTTAGTCTTATAAAATCTTCACCCAACCCGATTGCTTTATTTTAAACAGACAACCACTCGAACTTGATTACAATATTCACAGACAGGTAAGCTCTCCGGCTAGTCCAATATTAATAGAGTAACTAGACTCGACGGCAGCTATTATTGGATCTCATTAACAGGAAACAGAGTGATTCTGTTAATTCATTATTTCAAATGACCCGGTGAGACATGCGTTATTCGCACAATGTTGTGTTGGCTTGTTCGGATGTGATCATTCAGCCATGACTGTTGTGAATTTAATTGCGTTGTGATTAACGTATTACTCTGACATACATTGGGACTGAAGTAAGATTTCCAGTCTGGAAGGTGTTATGCAATACTGATATGTTCCGCTTAGGACGGAACTCGAATCTAATATTGTGAGCCAAGAACGTGGATGGCGCAAGGGTTATGCGCTTCAACATGACTACAAACACAAACACTCATCTGCTTGCGATACTGGTCTCAGAACTTCACGGATGCCATAGACGCCTACGCTCAGTTCATTCCTGTACCAAGAGCCAAGCTTCACTTCAACACAACTTGTATTTCTTTTCCCGGCGAATTCAATGTCAAAATCCGTGCTGCTGCCTCACTACTGAATCCTGGTGGTTTGAGTATTACAATCGGTAAGCGTGACACAAACTCAAACAACCACGTCACTTCTGCCCCCGATCAGAAAGTGAAGTTCTATGTGTTTTAACAGCCATTGTATTTACCTTGAGTTCTACTCACGATCCAGGCCGATTTGTACTTCTAGCCGTTTAACTTGAGTCTCGTTTTATTTTCACGCTGGTCACACCTTTATGGCTGACGAGAGTTTGTGAAATGCATTAATATCTTGCTTTGCGTCCTCTGACATTTTTTCAAGTTTGAAAGCTCAAGTAAATGTCTATTGGATGAACCGGCAGATTATTTATTATGACGCTTGGACAACAGAGACTAAAAAGATGATTTCCAGCTGAGAATTATTTTTGTTATGCACACCTTTGCTTAATACGTATTCCATAAGATGGTTCAGAGAACTGCGACTGAGGCTTTTAGCCTACTTACATTAGTAGTATTGTTGGTAATAGGTGATATCGCAGAAAAATGTACAGATATTTGTCGAAATTTAACCACACATGTTAGAATGTGTTTTCAACTATTTTAAGCGTCTCAAATTTTAAAATTCTGTCTAGTTGGATGATCAGACATTCCACGGTAATTTACAAAAGACTCTGGCTAATTTGTCTGGTCACGACTGCAGAGTCAGTAAACACCGGATGATAGGTCTAGCGAAACTCGAGGCAACAAGAAACCCTTCATGTCTGAAGTCGTTTCTAATCATACTAAGACATAAAAGCCAGTCAAGTAAAACAAGTATAATTTCCGGTGTAACTAAAAACGTTGTGCTGAAAACTACCGGGAGTTAAGGGATGAAAAGTAATTTTAAAAATTTCGCATATTCGGAGAAAATTTCCAGTTAGGCGAGAAACATTGTAAGAACTGGTGCGGCTGCTCATCACTTTGTAACAGTTGGGCATATTGTTCATCTTCATCTTAATATTTCGACCCCTTATCTGTATACTAACAACCGAAAAGTCGTGGGATTTCATCCATGTATGATATTGCACTTCTCTGACAACGGTAGTCCCTTCCACATTCGCACATGATGGACAGTCAGCAACGGCATATGACAAACAATTTTCTACGCGTTATGTTTGATTAAGTTCTGTTCAGGCTAGTTTACTTCTCAGTTAACTCAGCAAGCCTGTGTTTGGCGGCACAACGCGTTGCGTAACTTATCTGGCACCTCAGGGGCAATCTTAAGCATAGTTGTGCCAAAAAAATAGATCGACGAACTGCCTTATTGTCTGTCTTTCAATACAAGTCAACTGCCATGAAAAACGGAAGTTTCGGGGATCAGCCTCAATTTACCAACACTGTAAAGTGTTAGGGTTCACAGTAGACTGATGCATGGGAGGTTGCCATGGTAACGGAAACGTGGGAAACAGAAGAAAATCGGCGGAAAAAGAAACGTTGCTGTTGGACCCGACCAACACGACAGTTACTCAAGCTGACTAGAAGCAGTACAGTTTATAAAGTCCGATATTGCGACAGACATCAATTATCTACTCTAATGTTGGAGTATCGCGGAAGATTGTGAGCAACACTATAATGCCCCGCTTAACATTATCAGCAGTTACTCAAGGCGGACTAGAAAGATAAGTCTTCATTTGAGATGGACATTTAATATGTGATTCCAGCCAACAGTAGGTATGTCAGTGATTCAACCTATGGAACAGTATACACCCAAACTCTTTACATATGGCATCCATGATATATGACACTCCCTAAAATACCCCGTCAACCGCGTATTCCATTTCATTTGTGTCCTGTTCTATGCAACATGAATCGTGCTATTGTGTATCTCCTATACAACAGGCCCAATCTACCATGGGATTTTGTGCGCATTTGCGAACTAAAACTGCTGCATGCAACGTCAACAACTACTGAGTGGTCATCTTTTCTGGTTGAGGTGTCGTCACGTTAGTTTACCGTTCTTCTTTGACCTATTTACCGAGAAATGAACGCGATACTATCCTAACATTTCATCGTTACGGTCTACGGTCTACTACTATCCATGGTTGCACTGTTCACGAATTATCAGACATACCAAGCGTTCTTGTGGTTTACGACATATACATTTGGATAAGATGGAGTAAGTTGGTGTTTTGTTCACCATCCAATACTTTCTAATAAGAGAGAATATGTATAGTAAGCTTATGTTTCAACTTTTATCGCTCTTTACATGTTCGTTCATGTACCGTAGCAAAATGAATTTACACGTTTATATGCCATGTGTTAGAGTTAGGCTATTCTTAGTTTCACCGTATCAATTGACAGGAAGATGGCAACATATTGAATTACCTCTCAGATAAGGATTTGTACACAAGTATGCAATCAGCAGAACAATAATCGCTCCTCGATTACTGATGAGTTATGGGGCTTCTGGTTTTCATATAGGTTGAATATCGTCCGTAGTTGATCGCAGCTCCCATGGATTTTCCAGTAAAAATGTGCCGACTGGAAAATTGTTACCGGGTTTCGCAATCCACACTTGAACACAGAATAAATGTGTTTGGGTCATAGGGCTACCATGGCCCTTGGAGCTGACAGGACAAGTCCGGAGATCAATTTGGCCACCTAATTACCTTCTCATTTAGAACTCTTCACTCTAATACTATGACTATTTGCTTTCGCTTTTGCTCACTTGACAACTATAATATAAATTATTGTGTACTTTGTCTGGTGATGAATAACCAGAAGCAAACTGCTCGTCAAACCTCTTGTCTGCTGCGATGAGCAAACGGTTATCAATACCCCCAGAGGAAATGAATTTTGGATTATTAATCTCAGACGGAAGCTGAACAAAAGAAATTCTCTGATATATTGTAAAGAACAATTTAGTAACGTCATCAGTGTGTACGTTCGTGTAACGCGGTGCCATCTAAAGGTGTATCAAACGTTTGTAGATGTGAGCAAAACCAAGTGTAATTAAACCACACAAACGGAGACTTCCCATAGAAGAGAGCATTATCTTCATAATGGTCATGCACTTGGCTGATTCGTTGAAAAGTGAAAACAATAAAGCCCCCCAAAAATAATTCTCTTGTTAGAGTGAGAGGTATGGGCTAAATAAGTGCAAAAGAATTATGACTGCTTGACTTGGTAGCTATCCGCTCTTTATCTAAAGGTGATATCCAGCAGTTCCTGCAAGATTTACTATCGCTGCTGAACAAGCTAGACGGGGAAGATTTCTTAGTGTCGACGAGATCATACCTCAACACTGTTACATACCCAATAAAACATTAAAGACAATTCGCGATTCTGTGTAAGGCACAAAAGTTAGTTAGCTAGAGTAACGACGTTTTTCCGTTGTGCATGACTGTAAAAAACCTCTAGCAATTAGTACATAAAATTCCTTCCATATTCCCAAGGCGTTGATTTCAACTAACGTCCCTGTTTTAACAATCATCTGACTAACGCTTGTCAAATATAACTTTTATGATCAGTTGTATAATTCGAATAGAAGAATGGTTAGTTAATGTCGATAGATGGTGTAATTGCTCATCGGAACCTGAGAGGTTCTTCTAGCATATGATTGATAATCTTGCCTTCAGCACGCCCTCCGTGATGAAAGCGATAGAAATTAATTCCAGAATACGTCATTTCACTGAATAATGTTGATAATGAGTACGATGTTCTTCTTCTTACAGTACATTAAGCCCTCGTGGGCCTGATATCCATCCGCACATGTTGGTCAACGGCTTTTGAAGGTCAATTCCAGCAAAAGTCCATTCTAATCATCAATAGTACTTCATAATGAGGTGTCAGTTGTAATTTTCACTACTACACAGGACCCGGCGAATTCATTTTCAATGAGGACTGGAAGAATTTGATATTATCATTAACGTATTGAATCTTCTATCTCCTAGCCAATTTGGTTTTGTATGTGGGTCTAAGGCCAGCATATTATCCAACATGTTAAACATAAGAAAACGGCCACGTAATGACTTGATTACACTCCAGATGAGCCACTTGACCGGACGCCCACTTAAATGTAATTAGCACAGAAACAATTATGTCCACTGAAAGTGTTTCCTTTTCAGGTGCACATATGTCGAAGAGGTGCATGGAGTGCATGATCAACATCACATATATAGGTGGCAGAAACTTGTAAGACGATGCTTAAAAAGCAGTGCGCACTTTTTCATCATCTTGTAAATAACCAGTCTGCAAGTAGGCATTTGGTAGTCTGCTACACCCATCGCTCTATCCTTTTCTGCCTATACATGAAGGCGTCTATTGAACCAGCGTAGAAGTTGTTAGGTGCTTTAAAATGTCGTTAAATTGGAGCCCTGCGATAATGCTGACGACTTGGTGGAAGATTCAGAAGAATGCATGTCAAACGTTTCTTACAGCACGGCCATCCTCAGGTGTTTTCCGCCTGTGCACACATGTACTGTGAACAAATTTCGTATATTTTACTGAAGGTTGAAATGGCTTTGTTAATCTTATGTTAGAATGTTTACTCGTAAGGAAATTTAAAAGGCTGCTTATACAATCCAAGAACTTTGGCTGACGTCAGCAATCATACAAAGGTAAATCCAATGGTGATATCGAGTAACAGATTACCAGCTGGTATTAATTACGCCAACCGAATGAAGCATCGACAATCAACAAAAGTTTACGTGAATCGTAAGCTGGTGGCATACATATATTTATTTACTCATAAGGAAATTATTGATCAGGAGATGGTGCACTGATATTAAAGTTACCAAAAGTATGTTTTTTCGATTGGCTAAAAATTTACTTTGAAATCAAAATGAATAATGGTGAATTTTTTGATTTATTTTCGTGCTTCAAAATATTAGTGTTCCCTTTGAATATGAGTATAACTTCTCACAGGTTTCTGAAAATGTGCCACTCAGTCCTCAGTATCTCATGAGTAGAACATAATGTTCACAATTCTCATTTCTCGCGAATGTAAACTTACTTGACTTCAGATCGGGTACATACTCGAATACAAGATGATAAACTTAGGCGCAGAATAATTTTATTTAAAAAATGAACAGTCACTCCGTTCCGTTCTGCTAAGCACACAGAGAAACGGCTACACAATAGGTTTCTTCCTAAGTGAAAGATGATCGTGTATTAAAAGCCTGATAAAAATTTTTGGTGTGATGGTGAAACAACTTGTTTCTAAACCGGACAATGAGAACTATTGTTTCAGTATACCGTGCATCCGGAGTCTGTGTTTTACATAAAAATGAGCGAACTCAGGTGACTGTTCTAAGAATAAAAGATTCTGTTTATGCAACCACTTTTACAGCATGCAAAAGCTTACGTGCATAGTGGACCTTCATTCTTTCCAAGGGATGTTACGTGTGACAGACTTAGGCTTATCTATCAGATTAAACGATTTGACAATCATGAGCAATCAAGCCAGTAGAGGAGTCATCAACCATGCAGTGTTAAACCATTAGTATTTTGTCTGAATGACATCAGGAACGGTTGCCTTTATGCTCAGTCAAAGCATCACCACATACTCAGCGGAAAGCTTAAGAGACTTTGTGGTTAAAGGGAATGTACACATTATGGGCATGTTTTAGATATGCTAGGTTAAGTTATGTTTTTATATGTGCTGCTTTACACAGTCGGTTCAAGAAACTCAGCAGCCCCCACTGATATTGGTAAATGCGAACTTCGGTGAAAGGAACCGTTATCGTTTAGCTGCATGTTTTAATTTTAATCATTTTATAAAAACACCATGGCCGACTACTACTATTTTGTACACAACAAATACAACCCTCTCCGTGAGTAGCTTACTCAAGCGTATGTTTGATCGTAGCTTGCTTCCGTTACACGTTCCCACGCAGGCACATCAGACAGGTAGCTTCTGTTATTCTTCCCACTTTCCTGATGGATCACAGCTTGCCTCCCATGCATGCCTTGTGCTATTTATCGTCCTGTCTGCGGTCGGTAGCCTGCTTGACATGGCAGAGTATCAGCGATTTACTCGTTTGAGATATTAGGTTATGCGGTTGTGACAGCGCAGCATATGGAATGGAAACTAGAATTGGTAAGTTACTGGTATGGAAGTGGGAACGGCGCTACCATGCTATCGGCGTTGGGAGACTTAGAAAGAAACAGTCAAGGCAAAATAACTTCAAAAATGATTATCAACACTTACTACGACATCTTCAACCTAGCACTGACCTATTGACTTTCTACGGTGAACCAGAATGACTACCAAAAGAATAAATCTTATCACAGTACGGACCAGTTGTCCGTGTAATGTTCCAGTGTTACTGCGAAAACGAAGCGATTGGTACGGGCAGAGTGAAATCAAGTTTAGCTTTTAAAGTAGTGAATCAGTACTGCAAGTGAGCTCGTCAAATCAACGGAAAGTGAGTTACTAGCTCAAAACGTATGCCATTTTTGAGGCGGTGGAAAAAGAAGGCTAGAAGCTACAGTTATAGCTGCCCAAAATCAAACTTCGAACATTTTCACCAGAAATATCAAATATACAAGTGGCTAGACGGTAGGAAACAGTGCTGAACTGCTCAGCTCGCGTTCTTCAGAGGTTTGAAGCGCTTGATGCCGCTGCTTGACCATTATCATCAGGATTTTAAAAACACTCATGTCAGTTTTAGTTACGCAGTTCCAGTTGACGCATCCGACATTGCATAATATAGCAGTGTTCAAACGGTTGTCAGAAAGTCTGGGTTATTCCGGACCGACTGGTCTGGACTATCTAGAGTTCACTTTCGAAACTAGTGGGGATCGATTAAATCACCTTGACTCATACAAGTTCTTGAAGAGATCGGTGAATTTACCCACTCTACTGAGAGAAAGAATACAAGAATAGTGCAGTTTATTTCATCATACTAATAATTCGATCAAGTGGATCTAGCACAGAAAAAGCACAGAGTGAAAAGCACTTCTATTTTCAAATGTTTTCAAGCGACTACACTATCCAATCATTTTTAAATCAAATGAACTCGGTCGAACTGCACCATTAAAATAAACGTATCACTGGAGGCTAGTTTCTGCATGCATGTGTATCCAGTGATGCATATAAAAGTATCCGAATCTTGAGGTTAGGACCGTATGATAAGCACAGGAACAGCAATAAAGATTGCTATCAGCAAGTGGTTTAAGGGTCGAATTACCAACAGTTTATTGCGGTGAATTCCCAGCTGAGGATAGCGTGCAATGTTTAAACAACTAGGTTTTTGTCGATAAACGTTTTTACACCAGGGTTATCATTTTTTGTCAGACAGTCCACTGTAAGTTTCAAAATTATTGCTGGCAAACTAATCATAGTTCATATACGGTAGTCAGTGCGTGGGGTGTTAGCGCCGGTGTGACTGTAGTGTCATATCACTTAACTCGCCCGATGGTCACCAAGTCGGCTTGACAGACGAAGTGTATTTGGTATTATTATCAGTTGTCGTAAAATGAGCGATTGAGGGGCTGGGAGCAAATGCCATTGATGCACATTCTCGCTTAGCGGTGCAATAGGCCGTGTTCAACAGCATCACAAAATTGCGCAATCTCACATTCTTTTTTGGGCACAGTGAAAGCAGACTAACCTTTAAGAGTCAAGTGACGATGAAAAGGTATTCTGGCGATGAAGTACGGTATTCAGCTTCTGCTTTTCTAAGCGGCATGCAGTGTAATCACCAACTTGACCATAGAAAGACATATCGACCAGTACACAGGCGTGTAAGTAGGCAGAGATTTACGTCGTCAAACGTTATTCGATGTCAAGCCATTGAAGTAAATCGTCACTTATTCATAGGGTAGTATAACTAATTACCTGGACGAATTACCGAGGTGAGTCACCTACATTCTGTCATCATCAAGCCAAGCACGGTTTGGAACAGCACAGACTGTGGGATTGGAGTGACTTACATGCAACGACAAGAACAATATGTTCAAGCAAGACAGTTGAACTAAGATTTCAAAACGGGAGCTAAGACATGTTTTAACTAACCCATCACTTAGTAATCAATTAGTTAAGTGATCCAGGAATTCCACAGTCCTGGCAGAATGTCTATGCATTCTACGGTGTAGGTCACCAACCTCACTGTTGATCATCGAAATTACATTATTTTCGAGTGGTTTTGCACAATTGTCGGTTTAAATGGTGCCCAAACGTGAACGCTCCATGTTTCCACTGGATCTTATTGTATAATTTACAAACTTCCATTACCATGAGGGGTTCCAGCATGAAACCCTTGATAACTTATACAATGGAATTGTCTCTTCTGAGCAATTTCTTGGATTACTTATGAAACAATAGAATGAGTGAGTGACTGAGTCCGAATGAGAAATGGCTGGGCTCAGGTCTGCCCCGTACCTCAACTAGTAGAGAAATTGCTCATTTGGGTATAATATTTCTGCCGCCCACACATGTTCAGTCGAATACTAGAGTACTACCAAGTCAACCTCACTTCAAGTAACAAACTGCTTTATGATAAGCAATCAAGTTGCAATTGCCACCACTATCTAAGTCCATGTTGTTAGGAGGTGAGAAATATGCACTTATCTGAAATAAACGATATGTTCGAAGGGTTTACGAAATATCACGACACAAAAACGGTTTATCTCAACGGCTATCACCCATTCGGTTGTCAATATTCTGTGAGAGAGAACTAAATGTAAGCTCTGGAACAACGTTACACATCAGAAGAAAATTGTCGAAATCTCGCAATCCTACTCAAACAGTTTTTTCAGTGCACCCACAACATTCAATTCAATTTCACGTGTAATTCAGCTGGAAGTAGACGAAATAAAGATGGTATAACCATTAGTTTAATCAGTTATGCGATCGTCGTCATCATCATCATAGACAGCAATACATCAGTGGTTCACACTGATGCTTAACTGCCACACAACCACGAAGAAGAAGAAAAACAAACCCTGTATAGGAAGAGAGAAGGGGATAAAAGGAAGGGGAAGGGACCTGACCACTAAAAAATAGCTACGTCTACATTCAAACATACAACATCAAGGCGCCTACACCTTGCAAACAAACAAACGAGCTGTAAGTGAAAGTAAGGCGTCATCAGCAAGACAGCTTCCTCGTGGCTTTCACTGCCCTAAGTCATTAAGTCCACTCATTTCACAGACAACTCGACCAAACAACGACAACATTCACGCCAGTGAGCTTGGTTAGCCGCCATCTTACCTAACGTCTCTGTTAGTCGTGAGTGCTCCAGCCCGGAAGACGAATCCGATCTACAGTAGCCAACCCTTTCATTTTTCTACGCTAGGTCATCATCTGTCCACCTCGCACCTTGCGCCAATCGACCGCAGCGTCGGCAAACAGTGCTCGGTTTGGCAGACGACTAACTAGCATCCTTAGTACATGACCTAGACATCAAAGTCTGTGCAAGTGTAAGGACTGAACGCGAAAACTCGTTTGACAATCAGTGACAAGCACCCGCTTCCTTACCTCCTCGTTGCTCACTCGTTGGTGCTACCCGATACGAGCGACTTAACGCAGAAATCGGTGGTTAAACACTTGAAGACGGTTCATGTCTTCTATCCTTAGTGGCCAGGTTTTGCTGTCGTATAGTAATACAGCTCTCACTGTTTTCTGATATACGCGTCCCTTAAGCTTCAAAGAGATATCTTTCTGTCGCCAAAAGTGCCTCAGATTAATAAACACCGTTCTAGCCTTAGAAATACGCGCCTTTATTTCATTCCCTACACCTCCGCTTCCCCCGATGATGCAGCTTTCCAGGTATAAAAACCGGTCAACAACCTCCATAACTTCATTATCTAACATTAAATCTAAGTAATCATAACAATCTTGCATTTTGAGGCTGCAAAGCGCATTTTGGGAATGCAATAGTGTGCTATCATCATATTGCTGTTTTCACATATCATAAACATTAATTCAACAGAGCAAAACTTTCCTTTGCTTCATTTAGTTACTAAATGTCCCAATACCATATGTCACGCAATATTAATAATTATAAATAAAGAGACGTATGGTCCACTTAGATGAAACCTCTTGATAGGACATTTACAATATTTGCTTGTGAATCTGTTAAAACTCTTGTAAAGCGTTGTCTAAGGTTATTATGCAGATCCCACTTAAACAGTTAATTTATATTTTCAAGTTGAACATCACCCACAATTGATCGCAGCTGTCGCATCCCCATAGACTTTCCAGTCGGCCCCTTTCGAAACGAAGCACTAGACTCGAGTTTCGCTCTCATTAGTGCTCGTCAGTAGTGCATATCATCGCCACCGCCGGGACTTGAACCACGGACATGCTGTTCATGAGGCAACCGTGTTTACCACTGCGCCATTGACCTCACGTTAGGCACGACCGAATTATCATATGTGAACGCTCAACCACTTTCGCTTGTGGGTAATGATCAGGTTGCCCGATCGTCTCGAAATGGAGACACAGTTACTGTCTGTTAACTCCAATCGATAACCCCGCGATTAGGACTTCCCAGACAGGTCGAGATCTCCGTTCTCATTAAACCTGCTAGGCGATATTTTAGATTACTGATGATGTTCAACTTGAAAATTAACCAAATCCCCGACTACTCATCAGTTAATTTATAGCTAAAGTCGATTTACTAGAATAGTGTAAAAATGTATGTGATGGTTTAATCCAAAATATATTCAAAACGTTGATCGCTATTATTTTGACACAGAGTGATTCTTTTTGCAACAGATATACATACCATAACCTATGATCATCTTTAGTAATACGGAACCCTCCGTTAATTCATAATATCCAAGAAGGTGCATCAAATATATTCAGTGGAGCGATATATTGTCATCGAGATGTTATTCATTTGTGTATATTGATTACTGGTTAGTTTCCGTTGCGCTGTGGGCTATTACATTTGATGAGGTTTTTAAAATAAACTGTGCAGTGCTTTGTAACTGAAAGTACAGATGAATACCCGTTACTTAACGTCTTTTCGACTAGGTTAGCGATTTTACAGTCTCATGTTATCTGTTTGGATGCAGAAAATGCTAGTTGCATGAGTTTGGTAACGACGACCTTTAGTATGCTTGAGGGATCAGCAATGAGTATTCACTGTGCCAGGTTGAAGTGAGAAAGATCACGACTGGTGGGAACAGATGGTTGGATACTTATGGTTTACTTGTTAGAACAGCATTTAAACTGCCGTGAACGAAAATCAGACACATTCCTATATGTAATGGCTAGTTAAAAAGGAATGCGTTGCAAGTCTTCTGATGGTATGCTGGGGATAACATAAGCCTTACGGACAAATCCGTTAATCACCGACACCTTGCTGGTCACGGAAGAAATAGCCCAACGAGCATACTGTAACATCCATTCAAACTTACAGACGTAAGCTTCTTTGCAAGAGTCTTAGTTCCGTGGATTACTGAGGACTGACATGCATTTCCTTAAATACTACCGAACTAAAGCCAATACATTTGACTTTATTTAAGACAAAATCATCTATTTTGCCAAGGCCTTCGACCAGGAAATAATGTCCGCTTTTTGTATGGATTGGAGTTGAATGACATTCATACTTACACCAACCGCTGAATAGCCTTATTCCACAATATGATACCATGCTGGCTATGACTTTCTCTTCCTTATTTAGCCCTAGGGACGTAAGCCAAAGCTCACGTCCTTGGTTCTTAGTTGTTTCAGCTGGTATATCACCACTAATAAATAATCTCCAGTAATTCAACTTTGAATGCTAACGACCTCAAAAGTATGAAGCATTGTGTGCATAACACTATTTTATTGTTATAGACAGGAATGCAGTCAGGCGAACACAGATCTGGCGTTTCTTCAACGAGGATACGTGCGTATGCTGTTTTTGGATGGAGATTCTAGGACCGTGTTCACAACATAATCTACTCAATGGGCTATATATATCATGGAGGTAGACTCCGTTCAAACTATCCTCATTCTGTTGTCATGACCGGGCATTTAATAATGGAAGTGAAGGGACGTGTATGGTAAAACAAACATCTTCCTGTATAGATCGGGAAGATTTATAACCATTAAAGGACCTAGGACTGTTTATTGTTTCAGCATTTTATGTGGTGTTTACTGGTTTCAATGTGAACACAAATTCGCTGAAACATTTACAACGAGACACCGAAAAATTGGTACTGAGCATTCGAAACGCTAATTATGGATTTCAATCTTGAATGTTCCACCCCTATCTACTCATGTACTGAAGACCCAGAGAAGACCTAATTTTCGCTTGCTCTTTTTGGTCAGGAAACTCCGCAAAGAAACTATTGACACTTGTGAATTAAGACTACTATCAAGGTCACAGAAAGTGCTGTACGAAACGAAGCTTTCAAATTCACCTTGGGTGAATTCTCTTCTCCTAGAGGGTTGTGGCTTGGTGTAGTGTATCACCTACAGTCCTTCTCGAACAGTTTTAAGGACAAAGCGTAAAGTCTTACTAGACACATTTTTATAGCCGGAGGAATCACTTAACATTCTTTTCCCGTAAATCTTACTGCTGCCGTGATGAATAAGTGACTAGGTTTCCTTTCATGAATACTGACGTCAGCTTGACATATGATAAGAGGTAATACAACTTGATGAACAACAGATCACAATGCCCTAGCCTCCTGTTAACTAAATAGTTACCGATAAACGAATCGACAAAACAGCACAACAGTGTATCATAGGTATGAATCATATTATTATTAATCTAAATGAAAGCAAATATGAGGCTTCTTAAAAAAAATTTCTACGAATTCCATCCATCAAGTACTTTTTCCAATCATAATTGTGCGTGAAATGCCCACATAGTCAAAGATTTGAGGAAAAGTTAACATTAGGAGGAATTACTAAGTCGGAGAACCATCAATATTAACCAATAGATCACTCAAACTATCTGACCCTTTCGAGTTACCCGATGACTAATAGCAATGTCCATATTTTGTCAGTGAGCACAAGTCTCCGTGCATAAATTTATCACGTTTATGTGAGTGTGGTACGATTTGGGTCAAAGCGTAACCAGCTGCGTGTTAGTATTTTGAAATGGATATTGAAGACTAGTTAACCAAACAAATTAAATTTATGAATTTATTTCTCTCCGTAAAACTCTAAAGTAGCCATATGTTTTTGAACAAATTCATTATCCAAGTATATACAATCTACCATCCGACAGAAGCATCCAGATCTTGAACTCATTACATTTCCGTTAGACTTTCAAATTCTTTGAAAACAACCCCTCGACAAAACTACTTAGTTTTGTTGACCTACGAGTACGAATACACCAACCATTGTTTAGTGTAACACAATACGTCGTAATAGAGTCCAGATCTGCATCAGTTTTAACCAACAAGGGGGTATGACCTACTTCACATTCATTAGCAGTAACCAAACGAAAATTCTTACAAATGAGCACGTTGTAATATTAACAAGCTGAACAGAGTGTGTGCCGAATTAAATCAACCATACTGACATGAGCATCTGGGCAGATTCGATCGCGCGGAAGCAATATGGCAGACAGGGTGGCATAAACACTGGGTTGGACCACCAAAAGTGCTCCAGAGCCTGCGCTGGTGAGCATTTTATTTGAGTAGGGTGAGTGGACACAATGCCACTGGCTTCTCGCGCTGAAACGCAGATGTATATAACGTCTGACTTATGTAAACCCGACAGCAGCGGGTGAAGTCAAATCGTTCCACAGGATTTCCTGCTCGAGGGGGAGTACAAAACCTAGCCTGCTAGTGATTAAAACCCCACTACTCTCACCCTGGAAGGTTCCTGCATCCATCTATCACGACCGAGAGTGTGTGAGCATAGGTAAATGAGTAATTAAGTGTTTGGTACAGTAAGTTAGAAAACTTTAAGAACTAACCGATCAAAGCAGCAAAAATTTATAACAGTGAACTAAATTAATAGTGAATGCACTAAAGATAATATTTCCAGTAAGCAATACACTATGGAATGCTGCATTGAACACAAAAGGGATTTGCAAGTTACTAGGAGGTTGACGGATTCCACAGGTTTTCCCATGGTGTTGCCACTGAGTTGTGACTTTGAATAGCAATAAATCAGAAATGCCAAGTTATGCATAACATATCTAAGTTGTGTCGTTTCGTCCTCAAGCGAAGTCTTTCATTTCAAATTCAATCTATTCTATTCAGCTCTTATAAAAACGCTTCATGGCACCGTGGTTAAACCCAATTGGAAAGTTCTCGAGCGCGATGTAGACAGTACAATCAAAAGATTGCTTGAAGCTAGTCTTCTTTAAGCATTTAAAGTATCAATGATTTGTAGGAGATTTTGGTTTTCTTACAGAATGAACATGCCCTCCCACTCATCAGTAATTAAATACCGTTCAACAAGTCAATGATTTTTATGATTTCAACCTGGAGAGAAGTCCTAGTCGAGGGGTCATCGAGTAGAGTTAACAGACAGTAACTGTGTCTCCTCTCAAGGCGATCAGGCAACCTGATCATTACTCACAAGCGAAAGTGGTTGAGTGTTCACATATAATATTTCGGTCGTGCCTAATGTGAGGTCAGTGGTGCAGTGGTAAACAAGAGTGCTTCATGAACAGCGTGGCAGGAGTTCCAGTTCCGGCCGTGGCAAGAACATGCACTACTGACGAGCTCTCATGAGAGGGAAACTCGAGTCTAATGCTTATTTTCGTAAGGGGTCGACTGGAAAGTTTACGGGAATGCGACAGCTGCGATCACTTTTGGGTTATATTCAATCTATACTCTGAGTACCATTTACTCGACTGAAGTGAGCACTTCTCATAAGAGACAGTGGGATACGAAAAAATTCATAAAATAGGTGTTTTAAAGCATTCCATGTTCCCATTTTATAGCTTTTAACAATCTACTGACTACATTTCCGGTGTTCATTAGCACTAACTGATGAGACAGGACCTTGAACGGGTGCAGGACTAGACGATCGTACATGAAATGTTCTGGACCGGCTTGTTTTTGACAAAAATACCGTCAACGAATGGTGGATATTTGATAGGAATTCGCAACGCAAGTCACCGCTGCACTATACTCAGGATTCTCCCCATACTCTATAGTACGTACATTGATTGTCCAATCCTTCAACAATTCGTAATACTGTGTATGTGAGACTTGTGCATGCTACGTAATGAATCTAGACGAGTCACTGAACAGCGGAGGAAATCGAGTTGACAGTTTGAAGGAATGGGTACAGATGTATCCAACGAAACAACAGGGGCGTGGATTTAACAGCACTTTTGTTGAACTAGAAAGATAAATATCGGAAACATAGGCCCAGCGGATCGGAATCTCAGCTTTAATCACATATGAACAACATGCACATTGAGCACAGAAGCAACAGCATCTATGATGAAACATCTATGCGTATCATCCAGATGTTTGAGAGGATTGGAGCACTGGAGGATTGGAACACAGTGAAGAAATGTGCGCTAGGAATATTCAAACTGTTAACGATCGGCTACCAGCTGACCCTATCACATGTACATCAAACGCATGGACTGACGAGTAAACGGTTGAGATGAAGGGGTTAGTGGCTGAACATCGAGCTGTACGTGAAAGTGTGATTCCAATAGGAGCTTATCCATTCCGATCAATGACAGTTAAATGGATGGTTCATATATTACCAATCAAGAGTTGATGTATTCATCAGTCAGCCAGAATATACAGAAAGACGAGGATTTCAGTAATAGCATGTGCTTTCCGAGGGGTCGGTTCACTACAAATTCCGTTAAACTTATCACATTGTTTCTATGAAGTTGAAGGCCGATTTTTTGTATAGATCAATTCCATTTTCTGGTCATGTCCTGTTGTTTGTCATTGATATTATCCTTGCATGTTTCTATTCCCACACGTCGTCAGTACTAATATGACTCATATTTTTACCTCACTTGTCCCCACTAACGATCTTTATCTCAATTCTATCGAAACTGTATGTTGGACAAAAATCACATAATCAATTATTTACACAATTTTTCAGAATAGGCATATCTGAATGTTTCATTTGAGTCATTAGACCCGCAGTAGTCATGAAAATGGATGGCCGCAAATAGCTGTTTCCGATGTTTTCCCCAAGCATATACAGTTATAAGAGATTCACTTAATTTATGTGTAAAACTGGAGCATGAATATATGCAAAGTCAATAGTCATGAAAAATGTAGATGACCGTCTAATCGGTTGATGGTGTACTTGTTTGTATGCTTTGTAAAGATCTTATGTAAATTACGGAAAACAGCTGTTTGTAACCTTGATTTTTCGTGTTTAACCGTGTTAGGGTTAAGCTATTTCAATTTCGATTACCCGTCCCCTTTTTCAGAGTTTTGTACCTTCTTACCTAATCATATTTTCTACACTTCAAACATTGTTCTGCAAGGGACATTTTTCCGTACCTTAGACCAGTTTAATCACGTAAAGTGACTTTTTTATAGCATCTCTAGACCACTTTTGATTTTTATGTCTATGGTTTATTCCCAGGTCTTCACATCCCGTTGTTCCACTGAAATGCATTGGAAGTTTAGCTATAGTATTTTTGTCGATCCCGCCAAACATCTCGTTCTTCATTCCCTGCCCCATAGATAAGGTACTTCCCTATTTCTCTCTGCTATCGCTTCTGCCTCATGAGATAGTGTTGCAGTTAATCCCGCATATTCCGATCCTCATTACTTTTACCCACTCTTATAATGTTTGTGTAAGTCAGGTGGCCATTGCCTTCCGTGTTTACTCCATTTGCACAAAGCCACTGACAGATGTTTTGCCAGGCATTCTATTTCCGGTGAGTTGTCGGTTGATCCCGACACAACGTTCGAAAAGGAACATCCGGAAGTTTCATCCCTGTCAGCGACATTAGTATCGGTGCCAATAATATTTTATGTTGTTCACTGTTCGGCATGGGTCTTGATCACGAGCACTGTGACAACAATCACCCATGTTTTTTAAATACATCCACGCGATGCATCAGTAACAATTCATTATTATGCCGCATGCTGAAGAGCAAATCCTGTTTTGACACCGCTAAGGAAACTAAACAGTACACAGTCCTACGGTGGGGAGTTTTGACTCTAAGAGTCGTACAGCTTCATCTAGCAAGCGAATTATAAGTGAAGAGATAATCATACATTAATCAGTTCGTCTTTTATACCGTACAAGTTCTCACTGTTCATGAATTTTGGTCGTTTATGTTGCACTACCCAGATTTTGATAAGTTCAAACATTTTACTATTCACGTATATTCTGTATACTGTTGTTTGCATGACATATGTGCTTTTATTAATGTTATTCAACTTTTGACTATAATTAACAGTCGTTCCAATAATTGCATCTCCGCTATATCTTCCGTAATGTTGCCAAAATAGATTAGTCTGTGCCTTTGGCGTAATTCCGCCGTTTACCATAATTCACAAACGTTAACACAAGAGTAACCCAGCATCAGTCTATTATTTGACAGAGGCTCAGCAAATGTTTTAAAAGAAAGCAAATTAGAGTGGCTTATTTATAATTTCCACGAACATTATTTCGCCAGATGAACAAAGCGGTACTGATTAAAAGGGATATCACTGTCCACTCAGTTTCTAGCAAGTTCTTAAGTGTTAGGTCCACGGTTAGCATTCTGAGGTTGTTTTATTGCAGCTTTTGTTGCCCCAGAAAGTCACATGGCCCGTAAGAATAACCTTATCTTCGTCAATTCGGAAACTGCAAGCTGTTTTTGGTTGTCTTTCAGAAAACAGGAAATTGTTCAGGTATAGTGGTATGGTCATATATTGGCGTCCGACTGAATACGCCTTCATTGGTTTTGTACTCCTCAAAGTGATATGGTTAATCTCGGTTCATCTCTGCAATATCCCCTCGACAAGATGTCTAATCTGCTTAAACGTACGATGTAGAATATACCGTTTAATGAATACTCACTGGCAATCACATAAACGATAGGACCACAACTTCATCCTTGTTGGTTATCTAGGAGCTTGAGAACGTTGAATCATGAAGTCGTTATTTGGTTAATGTTGTGTTCAGTAGTATCAGCACGCAGCCAACCTGGATGTGTGCGATTAGCCTGTTTACAAGATTCACCATTCACGGCATGCCAGGACGTTCGTAACGTAGCACATGCCTATGCCTAATTGGATTAGAACATACGGCCCTCATGATTTAACACTATATCTTGGTTGCTTAAGCTTATATAGTGGCGCTGTACAACCTATCGTCCTATAATGTGGTCGTTTCCGGTTGCCGCTGCCTATAAATTCTATCGTAAAATTATGATTCTTGCGATAAAAGTTCTTACCGCCAAACCGTGCCTGATTTCTGCACTCCCGATACAACAATCAAGTTTTATATCTAAAATCCGTCACTTGTTCAGGAATTGCGATAACTTATGTACGGATTATCAGTGATTACTATAAAGAGATGGCTGTCACATTTTAGGTTACCACTCTAACTTCTGAAGCAGTATGCATCTAATGAATGGGCCGAAGAATAATGCCGCAAGATTATCTGATATTCTTCGTGAGTAGGGAATCGTAGCAGGGTTGTTTGCTTGGATATGAGCACGTAATAACTTATGTACAGATAAGATGAGCATCTATATTGGACCGGGAAAATAACCTGAAGGTTATCGGCAAACTGCCTGCATACTTTTAAGTGGGACTTTACGATGATGGGATGGCAAATCAAAGAGTATGTTAATCCACAAAATTGGAGTCTTTCATTGAATTACATAGGGCATGTTCGATGGAACGTTATAAGAAACGGAGAATACGGGAGCTCTAATGGATGTAAACGTGAATTGATGTGGGCACAAAATGCTTTAAAACGAACAATAAAAATGGATTAGACCGACTTCTATAAGTTGTCTTTGATTTGAAGGGAATATTGTACAGTGGAACATAAATTTTATTCAGACATATAAATGGTAATTATCATGAAATAACTACTTGACAAATGTAAATCATGTGGGTGCTGTATGCGATTGCCTGCCACCAATAAACTATCGTCTGTGCATGTCCGGATATTAATGAGATTACGGGCATTTGAGTATTGGATTTAATTATCCAATGTGTATAATAAAACTGGTTAGTTAGAGATGTTAAACCAAGCGTACTCGTTTTAGTATACTGAAACACTCCCCGCTCTAACGACCTTTCGCATATGTCGGCTACTAATACAATAGAAAAACCCGTAAAACTTCGACTAGCTTTGAAACTCGTGTTAAACTACAACGTTATTGAAACATGCGCAATATCGCACGTTTTTGCGGTCATTACTCAATAGATCACGCAAATTCAGGTGAATACCGTAGCCTTCAACAGTTGACATACTGTTCAGATTACAATACTAATGTTATTGCTAAATAAAAAGATTTGCGGCTTTGTTATTGCTGCTACAAGGAGATAACCTTGACCGATAACCTATTCTAGTATCCAATCTGGACGTCCTCAATATATAGGCGGTTTAGAACAGTCGGCTTTTCGAATAAAATTAGAACCACAAATTGAATGGTACGAACATTAGGATGACATCATTACAGTTGTCAGATACGTCCAATATCGAATGTGTAACAAAGTGGACGACACAGGGGAAAACCGCGAAGTAGTCAATAATGCATGATGTTAGTGGACTCATTGAAATACAAAGCAAATTCAACTTTACTTAGTACTAGAAGCACCGACCATTTTCATTGTTTTATGAGATTCCCAGTGAAGTTGTTTTTTACGATCATAATACTGATCCGATAAAAATGGTACATAATGTGAAGTTAACAAGGAGATGAGCAATTAAGTAGGAAATCGTTTCAATCTTGCGTTTTCAATAGGTATTCTTGGGATTTCCAGTGATTTTACTCGTGTCGGATATTGATTACCACCGTTTTCATCGCAACAGAGGGAAATGCAGCGAATCTGAAGTTGCTCAACAGTTACTAACCACGTTTTTATAAAACGTTCTGTAAGTTTGTCAACAAGCATTCTTTCACCGTACTCCTCTGGAGTTGTCAATAGTAGTTATTTTTTTACAAAATTCAGCAGCCGGTCGTGATAAATATCGCCGACTTTAACGCATTTCATTACGTACGATCCAGTGTGCATTAACGCAGTCGAGTCTATCACCTAAGAAACTCAAAAGCGGAGCTAAGCCAGCATTTTCTTGGGACAGATCACAGTTGTGTACGTCTAAATCAAATTACAAATAGTTTACAGTGAAAACCATCAGGGCTTACAGATGGAATCACTTGATCGCACTTCTCTGTTGGGTTCACTGGACAAAATGAGATTCTTTACCATCCACCTTCTTAAACACACCTAGTTCTGTCACTTTAAACTAAAATGTAGCTCACCATACCTTATTACTGACATGTTTTCATATCGTTCTACGTTCACAAATACAGTCGTACGGTGGCCTGTTTAGGTTCACCAATCCGTAAACACTGTTGGGATTTTATATCTTATCTACTGCGATAAATGCGAACATCTGTTGGCATCCATCAGGATAACAGTGAACATATGCGACCGGACAGTGAGTGTTTCTTGTTTCAGTTAGGTTCTTCAAGTCTCAATGAGCACTGTAAGCAATTCTAACAGTTTGCCTCCTCTAAGTACTTCATTCTCTCCCACAAAAGCTGCTCTACATTTGAATAATCCAAGAAACGTCTCAAACATGATATGGTTCGTCTGGAGGCGTTCGTGTTATCTATCTCACCGACATTCGAAGTGCTAGACACACGGGGATTGCAAATTATTTATGAAACGTTTAGCGAATGTTTAATTAACAGAAGGCCTAATAATGAAGCAGCTGGAATTATATTACATTCAAACTAACATTAGAAACGCCATGCCCAAACATGGCAAACATTCTAACAACTGAGCGACGAAACTACACTGGGAGGTGGTTGAAACCTACAGTATTACAACTTGCTCATAACGTTGTGTTATTCTCAATCCATTTATCAATAACATATTAAACACGACGCCCAAACTGTTTGACTTCATTCGTACTAAATTTGGTGCGGATACCCTACATTGGGAGCTCATTCAAGCTACATTTGGAGTAAGTTGACTACCCAGTCCATCATGTTATATGAAATCAACTAAATTAGCAAGACGATACCGTTCTGAAATTTGCGCCACGATTCAGTCCCTTCATTGCTTACTAGATGAACTGAATCATTTTATTTTGCCGTAGAGAAAAACATCGGCTTTAATTCACTCTGATATTCACTCGTTGACCTAAAGCTCGTTGAAAACACTAATACCATGTAGAATTTAAGTTGCTACTGTCGAGCATCTATTGGGTATGAGAAAAACATACGGTCGTGGAAACTCTTAACCCCACTTCCATCATAATACAGTCAACAGGTAGCAAAACTTTACTCAATCACCCATATATGAACACTAGAATAAGCAAACGTTAGGCATGAAGTGTTTAAAACACGGGTCCAGTAACTGTACCAAGTGCGGTTGTTAATGGAACATATCGAGTGTGGTTTGAAAGAACAGAAGAAAGTGGCTTTGGTTATAGAGGTAGAAAACGTTTTTGTAGATAATTCGCCCATTGCTTGTGAGTCAACTGGCATTTACCAGTTTTCACCAACTTTCATTCTCAATTACATCGCATTTTGAGCATTTTTACCCGTTTGATGTAGACTCAACTATTCATTTACTTCCGTACAGTGACAAAATGAATGTAAGCTGGCATGATGGACATCTCCTTCATATGTATGTATGTAGTACTTTAAACTGAATCACGCGGAAAACGTTCCTTGCAATGCAAATCCTCTCAAAGATTGTTCTACGTCTTGCTGACTAAAACCAAATCCACTAGTGATAAACCTTACTAGTGTGAGTTCATACATTTGGAACTTTCCCGAAATGATCGTTTCTATTTCGCCAAGCGAACAGGCAATCTAGACGGTGTCCCAGTTCAATGAACCAATCACCGTGGATATGTTGATGGCAGCGTTCATCATTTAGATGTCTAATGGCTGTTTTGATCTAATAACTGTCGACGATTTTGTAGTGGCGCTGGCAGCAAAATCTCCTCTAGCGAAAGTTCGTTGCAGAAATCAGTCAGCAGATGGATCGCTGACAGTATATCGTGCAGTTTTCCAACTGTACAATTTACACCGGTTCCCATTATTGGGTAGAATGTATTGTTTCATGCCAGTGACAGATGAACGATACTCAAAAGAATTCAGTTCGATACAATTCTTCAGAAAAAAACTCGACAGTCGAAATTGCAACAATTTCAAACCAATAAACCTCAAAATCCCAGACGTTTCCAATCTTGACAATCCTTAATCCTCATAGTACGCTCATCGTTGGGATAAAATGTCGTCCTTAATACACCGACATTATTATGAGAACGTCGCTCACAAACACGCAGTAACAGATGATTCATTAGTATGTAAAGGTATCCTTGGGCAGTCGTATAGAGGTCCGTCAAGTTCGGAAGAAGGTGGGATTTAGCCCTTCGAATGACATCAGAAGCATAGTTACTGATGCTTGGCATTGTTAACGTGGTTTTTGTCTGTGCGCAAGTGGTGGCAAATTGTCAATATTAGAAGTCACCGCCTAGTAAAGATTGACATTCTGGATCGACTTCAGACTATACAAATCAAAGACGATGATTGCAGGACGAATAACACAGTTTATTGGTGATAGCCGTTCAGTGGTAACTGCACTACACCTAACTATTGATGATTATCAATTAGTCATCAGACTGCCATATGCACTCCAGGCGAGCAGGGTTTATTCACTTCCGACGACCGGCGCGTTTATATAAATTGGCGTCCCTGACTCAACCTTTAAAGGTTACGGAGCATTCACGGTTTGCCAGCATCGTTTAGCAGAACAAAAATAACGGACTGTTCATCAACCAGACGAAGCAATCGGCGTGAATGCTGGTGCACACGCAAGCACAGATTGAGTGACGTTCTGGACGACCGGTTCAAACTACTGTTGTGTCCAATGCAACGACTAGAGGTACAGCCAGTGTGTGTTGACGGAACACCATAAAGTAGACAGATTTTATCATCAGTGGTTTCTTGGATATTCAAATTGCAAGAACTTCGTGTAGCCCGGGAAATAATTCGTAGGTGCCTGAAGCTGCTTACTGTAAATAGACAAACGGCGTGGAGACAGTTGCTTTATGTTTTGAAAGCAGAACATCAATGCGTTTGACTGGCAGGCAGCAGCAAACGTATTTAATAAAAACCACCCGGATACATTTGTGAAGCATAGTCGCTCATCATACTCTAGTGCTTCCAAAGAGACCGGAAACGTTGCGTTACTTGTTAATCTCGATATCTATATCTCCTAATGAATTTCCAGAATTTACTTCAAAGTCTATCTTACCCGGTCGTAACGGACGACGTAGTTAAAGGGCTCAAATGCAATACTTTTTGAAGACAAACAAAGATTTCTGATAAATGACAATGTTACACGTAGAGCGTTAGGTTTACCTCTGAGTATACCGTTTGCGAAGACTGTGCAGTAAAACACTACACGGACTGAAAAGGTTGTCGGACTATTAAATGGAAGGTAGAATGTGTTAACAAGGAGGGAAAATTGCAGAAATAAAGCACATGCAACTGGAGGATCAGGCTGGATGCACTGTTCATGGTGAGTCTTGTTTCAAACACAGGAAATCGACTAGTAACATAGAAAAAGGACTTCTAACCGTTGACTACGACTGAAAAAATCGATCAACTGTGAATCATCCCCCCGGCATTATCACTAAGAATTCATTTTAACAAAGGTGCAACGTTTGTTGATAATGGTCTTTTATTTCTTGTATTTCGCGAGTAATACCAATCAGGTCTTACAAAAAAGTATGTAGTTTTGAAATAAAATGATTTTATATGTTAACATGGTAAATCTAAGATCTGTGAACTGCCAAGTTCACGAACCCTCAGAATTTGGATCATCGGGAGTTTGATTCCCCCGATTATAATTAGAACCCGTTTGCCGTAACTTACAATGAGGTAACTCACGGCTTACACAGTCTGCTTAATATCATGGGAGCGAAAACCCTAAACACCGTTTAAATAAATTCTATGATCGCCCAGGCATTCTTCTGTGGTTAACCCAAATTTGCTATCAATAAAAATTGTCGCTCATCATGAAGAAATTAGAACATATAATTAAGTGAAAGTTACAAGTAGTCATATTTTGTGAAACAAGCCGACTCGGAAAAAATTTAACTGCACATTTTGAACGACTTCAATTGACGCTCGTGTTGACTAAATGGAAGCACCGTAAAGTAGACGAGAAAAACAACTGACTGACCATCATTTGTGTATGTCTTTTGCTGAATTGTGCAGTTGCCGGAGCAGAGCATCTTGGTTGACGCCTACAGAAAAACATCATTGACTATGCACGTAAGGACTGGTTGCACCTGGATGCAATTTGATACTCCAGGTAATCTGAATGGTGTTTAGGCTCAGAACTTTAAAAGAATATTTCCTAATCACTGACTAATTGTTTGATTTCCATGTGAAGCTCCCTGTTATACCACTGTCGATGGTCTCAAGCCGCCTTATTTCCATAGCATCTGTTTGCCAACAACAACCTTCTGATGTTCGTCCTAATTTAACCAATGTGAAGGTTTGATCACTTCAGTTACTTAACTAGCAAAACAAGTTCTATTTAGTTTTGTGTCTGTTACAGTAATGTTTGGGTCAAGTAGGGTAGATGTTTCATTACGTTGCGTTAAACCTGTTCAGCCCTTCCAAGTTAGTTACAAGAGCAGCTCAAAGACCCCGTAGTTCGGCTAGTAGATCACATGTTGTGTTTGAGCATGCTAGTTTCGTCAATGACTTGGGTATCGCGGGAGCCTATGCTTTTGAAGACAGTATCTCTTTTTAAGTTACAAACCTGCAAATCCACTTACTAGCAACGTATACAATTGCATAGCACCAAAACAAGATTTAAGGTTGAGAAACTCTGGAGCATAACGTATGCACTAACTTACGTAGCAACATCTCAACTTTATAAATGTAAAGGCCCATCGTTTCACCAATTTGAATTTTTCCAAGCGCTACCCGAATCAAATCCCGTCCAGTGTATCTAAGGCATCTGAAATTTAGCAACGTGTAAGGCCGTACGCTCTGATAAGACCTTGCTTCATTCCGTGGCATGTGGATGAAGCCACAAAGCTGGACCCACTTGCCGTCGCCTTTTACACATTAGCAGACGGTATTTTCTGTCAGTTACTAGTTGCAACATGAAGACGCGAGTTATTTGTCAGGTCATTCAGTGATTAGTTTTTATATTTGGAGAGACCTTTGTCTTTTGCTATAAGTGTGGTTACAAGTTCTGTTTTGCTTGAATCGCATTGTGAAATCCGCAGTAACCTCTGAGTGATAATTCCCTTTCAATTAAGCGAGACCAAACGGTCTGAATTAATAAAGTTATCCAATTGTGAAAAACCCGGGCTACTGTCGCTACTACTACTGTCACTAGTTGTGGCGTTAGTAGATTTAAGCGTGAACTGGTTGAGAAAGCGTAGTTGGGATTTCAAGAACTTGGGTCATTTGGTGGATTATATATTACCCACGGTGTTGGGTGGGTAAATGAATCAAATGCAAAGGTTTAAACACCAGTTTTTGTTTGGTGCTTCAAGTGATAGAACAATTTCAGTGTTCAGAAACCGTCGTTCTCTTGCTGGTTCACATTCAGTGGAATCTGAGTTCCCGCAATTGTTTCTTCTAACTTGTCAAACCCGTCACATTAGGTGTTGGTAACATATTAAGAAACCTTTGCGCAACATTAAGGCAACGGAAGCAACTGTGTTGTTTAACGAATCAGATCCACTGGGACCTACTGATCTCCAATTCAAGCAGAGTGGAAGTCTGGCTCCCTTGCATTTCAGTCAGCTAAATAACCATTTTGTGATTTTTGATCAGTTTTCCGATTGCAGATCTGGCTATCAAGCATTCCCAAATGAGTTCTGCAGGGTTCAAATTCATCGCTGAGATTTTCAGTTTGCTTGAAATAAACGATACCTCATAAATGTTTGACTCACTGTGTAGTGCACATACAGCACTTACCGCGAAACATTTAATGTTCAGCTTTAGACACCTCAAATTTTTCGATTACTGCGATGAACAACCTCACCTCTTAAATTGTCATTCTACAGCTGTTTTTCAAGCTGTGTTCAAAAAGACGACGGTTTCTAACAATCATTATTGCCCACCCTATCTACATGACCCACGGAGGGAAGTTGTTTTACGCAATGCTATGATCTCGCTGATACTATAATGAAATTCGTTCAAGAATTAAATGGCCCCACAACTAATCAATTGGAAAATATATGTTCAGATACTACTAGTGTGTTGGACTTATTTTGTAAAAGATTTTGAGACAAATTTGTAATTTAAACATCATTTGTAATTAAAACTGTAATTTTTATTTTAATTTGTATGTTGTAAACGTAATTTATAATGTAAACGTCTTACTCCAGCCAAACCGGCATATGTAAGTTGATACGCTGATTTTTGGAAGTTACTCCAGTTTTTATATTTAGTGGGTTTGGCTAGTAACAAGACACACCGAATGTGGATCTAAAGATATTTCAAGTGCATCTGGATGAGTTCTATGAGAATAGATCTTTACGATCTGCAGATCTGATCAGCATTGCCAAGGAATGTGTGATCTCTCCCCAATGAGACATTGCTTATGCATAAATGATGAAATAACATCATAGTGCACTGAGATTCCCATCCTGTCGTGAAGTTCACTAGCAACTTAGTCGTTCTACTTCTGTCTAAGTACACGAAAAACTTTGAATCACTTTTTGTACATATATCACCAAGTCAGTACAGTTGCAGACGTTATCAAATGCGTAGTTATGAGACAGTGACGATCAGTTAGAGGTCGATTGGCGATTATTGTCAAACCGAAAATTTTAAATATTAAAGGCTGTCAATTACAATTTTCGGAGTGCGACACACGTATCATGTAACCAAATATAAACCAACGTCGTGACGCTATGCTTTCACCGATCGTGGTCTTGATAGTCGCACAGCGTGCACCAATTTCTTTTGGCAAGAATCAACCAGATAACATAGCCATTTGGCCGTAACTACTACTTATTGTATGCTTTGGGAAAACAGCTGTTATCAGCAGTTAACCACTTGCCTGCTTACCTCATTGTTGGTGGACTACTGACGATCCGGTTGATATTAAGACTTTTTCCACATCGATTTCAAGGGTCCATCTTATAAGGCACAAATAGCTGAAGAGCGCAAAATGGCCACAGGTGAGTCGATTGCTATATGGCTGCGTAACTTAGTTCCCGGTTACTAGAATGAATTCCTGCACAACTTGGTCACGATGGAATCATCCTTACCATATGTAGGGACAGCACGTTTAGCCAGACTCGGTGATACAATATGTTTGGAGAACCCAGACCATTCTGTTTTCACTTTCCTGCAGGGAAGAAATTGTTTTGAATTCCCTGACTGTCACTCCGCGATCTACCAGATATAGCAGTTAAACAGGATAGCGAAACTGAAATGCTAAATCTTCATACACAGCATTCGACAGAGTTCTGAAATGATGTCAGAATGGTGACTTATATCCTGTTAATTGCTTGAAATAATTGCAGTTCCGTAAAATGTAGTCGGCCAAGAGAGGTCTGAGATATCACTACCGATGTAAGCTTCGTATTTTATATAATGTTCACTGCATCGATACGGTCAAAACACAAAGCAGCCTCCTCCAAAAGTCTCTCACCAAAAGCAAACGGACGCCATCTACAACTCAAAAAATAGACAACTAATTTTAGGCTTGGTGTTGTGGCATGTGGTCTCTCTATCTGCAGTCCACAAAAAGAATCAATAGTAGTGAATCACGTGCCCAACTGGAAATGTTTTTTAACCAGTTATCCAGTTTGACGCTTACATCGATAGATGACGATCGGTGATTCAAAGCCAAACTAGTAGACTTGGATCACCAATACCACACTTATTCTATGCAACATAAACCCTTCCTTTTAAACGACTAGTTTCTAACACTGTAGTCGGATGAATGGCTGACAAAAGGGCAGTCTGGAAAACGATATGGTGGAGGACTCACTGATAGAATAAACTATGTTGAACATTCTTCAAAACAGCAGCAAATTTCTGCCCGAAAAAATGACGAATGATTCGGCCATATCTTGGAACGAAATTTCAACAGATGTCCAAATACGTATGGAAGGATGAAATAGCTGCATAGTTACTAAGGCCGTGCAAGTATGAGACACCGCAAACGTATGATCAACCGAAATTCAATGAATATGAAATATCCTTGAGACCAACACTGCCTCTGTTTAAGTTGGCTTATCCTTGGTTAGCAAGATGGCTTGTAGAGTAGTTGAAACCTGTACGGTAATCATCCACTCACTCAACTATGAAGGATAAGGTTGAAATGGTAAACCTGCTGAAGGAAAAGGACGTCAACCAACTTCACGATGAGATTATGAATAACATTGCTTTCCAAAAACGTTTCACTAAAGGAAACAATGGAGATAGTCGGTAAACTTATAGCTGAAAAACAGTTACGAATCGGTTTATTTTCTACGCAACGAGGAAGACTGTTCCTCATAGGTGATGCGAACATCAAATTTCTAGTCAGAGGAGAGGAATGTAGATTGCATAGCACCGGGAATCACTCGGTCTTATTTCGCAAACATCTCTATGGCTCACCTCGACAACAGACCACGGACTAGTATCGGAAACGACACTTTGTACTGTTTGTACGTACACGACATATTCCTACGTATTACAGTCAAACACATTTCTAAGATGTTGCGATTTCTTTTTATGTTGACCTAGTCCAATCAGCCATTTCTATTTGGTGTGTAAACCGGCGAGTATCAACCATGGATTCAAAGTGGTTGAATTATAATTTTGAAAATTGTTGATTCCACCGAATTATCGGACAGTTGATTAGAACTTTCTCAGTGCAATCATCTTCATGCGCGCCAAAGAGATGGATCCATAATCCATCAGTACACATCAAGTTTCCAAGTTACCACATAATGATTGTCAACACAATTTTCACTGGAACACGGGTTCACGGTCACAGGGATTGTAGAAAGATGTGTGACTTACTCTCCTTTGCTAGTATGCTTCCTTCGCCTAAAAGTAGAAAGTGTTCATTTATTTGTGGGTTATGGAAAACAACGTTTCAGCGAACAGACTGTTTTCGATAAATTCTCCTCTTTGGTTAGTACAGTTATATAAAATTGTGACGTGTTAGAATTTTATTGATCAACAAACTAAAAAAAGCACAGTGTGATTGGATAAAAGGTTAACGCAACTTTGCTGTGATTAGGAACACAAACGAAGTCGGTTCTAGTTGATCAGTTTTAATCAGGCTAGGATATTGGAACGGGGACAAATTGCTTCACGGGTTGGGCGGCCGTGTTCGGCCAAGGAAGCCTCTGGGTTTGAACGAATCGTTTATGCACACACAGATCCGGGTGACGTTGTTGGATTGCGAACGCCTTGGTTGTCGACAGGATGTGGCGTTTCACCTTTCGCGACAAGGTGGCCGGGACCCGGTAGTCAGTACAAAATGCTGTCTTTGTGTCTGTGTTGATTACAATCGACCAAATGGGTTAGAATGGATGAACTGATGCGTTTTGTTGTCCAAGAGTGAAGCCAAGCGGGACAGTGTTCACGGATTCTTTCAGATAAACGCCTAATAGTGTGACACAAGAACAGTCAAAAAAGAGGCAACATCATTAGGCACGTTACCCCTCAAATTCACTGGAACCGCTCGTTTTGAGTGAGGTGTGACAGGAGTACTTGCGACATAATAAGTCGTGTTGATAGCATTGGGGCTTTGACGTGATATCAACTCTGTCGCTGAGTCACCCTTGAATGGCAACGATAAGTAGAGGTTCTTCTTATCGGCAATGTCCACTGAAGGTCGCGGTTGTCTATCCTGCATGTAACTGGTGAAGTTTTCTGGGTAGGAGTTATTGTTAAATATCTCCCGTAAATTGTTTAGTTCCTCCTCAATCTTGTCATCTGTACAGACCCTCTACGCTCTGTTCATCAGATAACGTATCAGACCACGTTAGAGACTAAGCGGCACATAGCTATAGAATGCAGGTATTGGCTACTCCATGTTTTCCTTCTAAATACGCTCCTCCGTAGTAAACCATCTAGTCTGCGTATCAGTGCCATGTCAAGGAAGGAAATTCGTCCATTAATTTCTTTCTCCAAAGTGAACTTGATGTTGTTATGAGCCTTGCTAACAATGTCTAGTAGTTTCTGCGGGTCTTCTAAACTGTCTACTATGCAAAATATATATTTTACATATCTTCGGTAATAGCTTGTTTCTTTAATCACATCATCCAACTTGTTGTTCTCAAGCATGCTCATTAGGACGTCGGCAAGAACTCGTTCCAGTGGAGAGCCCATAGCAACACCATCAACCTGATGGTATAGCTTTCCGTTAAACTAAAATTGGATATTGCTTGTGTGGTTTGTTTAAAAAACCGGTACTCATTCACGAGCAGTAAATCGCCCGACGTCCGCAGTGTTGGTGAGTCGTATTAACATGGAAGAAACTGTCTTACCCTTCGTTGTTGGCCACTGGGTTTAACTGAATGGCAGATTTAATTGCTGCATTTTTCTCCGATTAATCTACGTGTATCTCTATTACATTTGCAGTAAAAGTGGTGAGTGAGTGGCTTTACGAACTCTGTTGGGTTGACGACCTGAAACATTACGAAGTACTTCTACCTGTGCGAAGAAAAGTCAACTAGCTAGTAAACTGTACAAGAGTTTGGATTACGTAAGTTGAATATTGTTCACAATCGATGGCAGATTTTGCCCTATCGCGAAACTTCCGATCATCTTCTACAGAGGATGCTCGCAGGATGCTCAAGTTCCGTTCCTGTTGGAGATCGTTAGTTGTTCACATTCTTGTTTAGGCTAGGAGTAAAACTCTGTTCATAAATTCATGAGGCATCCATGTTGACCGTTGTGCCATTGGCCCTATGATAACGCAAGCATATGATCGGATTCAAACACCGAGCCATATTCGTGTTTGATAATTCGGTCGTGCCTAGTGTAAAGTCAGTGGGGCACTGGTCAACATGGTTATCTCATGAAAGCGTGATTGTATTCCTAGTCCTTGTCGTGGCAAAGATGTGCACTACTGGCTGACTTTAACGAGAGCGAGGCTGAATTGTAGTGTTCCTTTTTGAAAGATGCTATGTGACTGGTCGACGGGAATGCACCGATTGTGAACATTTGTGAGTGAGATGAAATTAATATCAACCAAAATCCCATATAACCGATCGATAAATGCGAGGTTAATGATACATTAGCGTGCCAAGAACGATGAATCGTGCAAATGAGACTGCCACACTGACAAGTACACACCTTGAATAATTAGAGGTTTTGAAAATCAACGCCCCTTAGGTCATGCACAAAGTTTTGAATGCTCTGACGAACTGTTTCTTGTAAAAAAAGGATAACTTCAATTAGATTTTACATGATTACGTATTGTTCAATGTTGGCTGAAGTTATTTCTTTGAAAGACTGCGAAACATGATTAAGCATTGTGCAATTAACAAAGTCTACTAGGAGATTATTGTTAGTACAGAGAGCAACATCATCATTTTCCCAATCACAGTAACATATAGCTATTTATAGTGAAATTCTGGTAGACAGGAATTTTGGTTTTTCAAACAAGAACGAGTTAGTAAAGTAGATTACCTATCAGGGCAACCTACCCGGTTTCTACACTTATTCTCGGCTGTTGTGCAACCAGGAAAAGCAGAATGAGTATTACAATAAAATAATCTGTTAACCACATTCATCCAACAAAGAACCCGTAACGGGCAAACAGCTGATAGGTAAGTGAAGATTTTGGATGTCCGACAGCTTACCAGAGAACACAAAGGTTTTGATCCAACAAGTTTCCTCAATTCAGAAACCTGAGCCAACTAACAACTCCTTGCATCCTTCTGAGACCAGTTGGCCCCTACATCATCTACTATTTTCAGTCAGAGACCAAGTAAGCTCAAAGGACTGGACCCAACTGGCAGACGGAGGAGAAATGCACTCAAGGAAATCCATAACTAATCCGTTGAATAAAAAATCCTTTGTCGTGTATCATGAGGTCGCCGTACCCCTTGACGGTTTTTCAGATCGATTAACTTTGACGTTATCATCTTAGGAGTGTTGGGTATACTAAAAAGTAAGCGGTAAACTGTGTCCTAAATCCGAACTGTGATCCAACAAGGTTACAAAAAGTAAACGACAGCTGAACAGTTACTTGCTTACCCTCAACGGTCACCCCCAGGTTGTGCCAGCAAACGGAAAACGACGATATATTTGTCCTTTTGCACCAGGTGAACGAAGTACAGCTAAAAGACGATCGCAACATCCGGGAACTGAGCAAAATAATCATTTTGTCATTGTAATAGACGTACTATTTTTGTTTCCAGTGAGTGAATCACTACTACTTCGGGCATTCGAAAACAACTAAGCATAAAACCAAAATGTCACTTTCTTATTATTTCTACTCACTTAAATACTCAGCGAATGTTTGACCGGATGAATTCAATAAATTACTGTATAGCTCAGCAGATAAGGATCTTTTACAGACTGTTTTGTCGTTTTAATTAGCACATTACTAGCACCCATAATCCATTCATAGGTTCGTGCTGACAACATACATACACGATTATGCAAATGTTCAAAAGACGAGTCGAGTAATAGGCAATTATTTTCTAACTGTAGGTTTCCGTGTGTAGATTTTGTAGGCAGCAAATCCGGATATATGAACTAACAATCTTTTTAGTCTAGTTGTAAATAGTTGGCTGTAGATTCTTGTTAGAACTTATTTCAGAGGAAAACTTTTCCACTTAGGATGTATAGAGAAGTCAGTTCGCCATAACCACCTGAGCACAACCTTATCCACACTGTTCCCTGTCCACTCCAGAGATAAGTAAGGTCAACTTGTGTCAAGCACTTTCGTTCATTTACATACCTCACCTAACTCAAATACGAACTGAGGCGTGAAAGATCAACCAGAAGAACTAGAGCAGAAAATGAATGGAAAGTATTTATGAAGACGCTTGAAAAATGGTTAAATTCGAATACACAATTTGAATACACAAGAATATACAAGAGACCATACTATTTTAGACGGCACAACTAACCAACGAAGTTGTGTAGGGAATATAAAAATAGTTATGGGCAACATTTCGAGTAAATCACAGAGGCTGCCTCATAAAAATACAACATGTCTAACAAATATTCGTAGCTTCCAGATTCTCACTAACTTTACAAGCCTACTGTTTTGAAAAGAAGCAATAAACTCGAGCCCCAATCTCTACCTGGAACTCGTTGGTAGGGCACAGTCTAGCTAGTACTGACCATGCTTACATCTTGCTGGCTACTGTACCACTGACAATTTCCCCAGCATCATCGGATTACCATTACAGGATTGCAATGACAGGGATATGGACATGTAAAACTGAAAGCTCTAACAAGAGTAAAACATGAGCCTCGTGCTTTTTACGAAAATATGTCAGTCAAAATGTCAATAAGAATGCGTAAGATGTGATCAGTTGCGAATCATGTTTAATACATGCCAGTCAACATTTCTAAAGGCTTATAATTGAGGTCACCTGATAAAACACATTATAGGAAGTTAATACACAGCCATGTTCACTCAGTAACTGACCTATCTGTAAGGATAAGTGTGTATTTGTTTGCATACTGGTACAACGGACAGCAATGTGTAAACACTTAGGTGAACGATAACCTGACCTGGAACAAAAAAAAACATATGAAAAGCGGAGAAATAAATTAGTAACCGTTCTAAAGTACAAAGACCTCACAATCACTACGCGTTTGCTGGCTATTAAACTGTCAAACATTCAACGTCAAGTTTGATCTACATAGCTCTAAAAATGACATACATATATGAACATAGTTAAAAAGATTATTACATCTCACCCAGTGTTCTCTTCGTTCTTATATGACAAAATTGCATTCCTTGGTTTGTAGATTCGGAGAGAAAGTTGGTGGAAGTGACTGAAAGGAAAGCTAACGAATACGAAAGGCTAGCAATCATATTAACAATAAATAAAACATGAAAAAGCAACGTTCCTGCAGATAAGCGTATTTATTTATTTATCGGGGTGAATGAGGTATGTGTGGTCTCGAAGTTCGTAATGCAGGTTGTCTTACGCATTTATCCATCCAGAAAAGGTTTAGTCTCTTAAATAATTTAGCTATGACCACCGATTTGGGCACATATTTCAATTTGAACAGACTTTACCTGCAAAGTTCTGTCCAATAGTTAATCTGCCATTTCTATAACCCATATTCCCTTAGTAGAGCCAGTAGTGGAATGTGATGTACCAATGAACACCCTAGAATGTGAAACCTTCCCGGATGAGAATTAACACTGCAAATCAAAGTTAACAAAATCGTATTTGTCATTTTGACTAGAGAAGAATCTTGAGCCGCATAACTATTCTAATGACTAATCTCTCAAAACTGTCAATAAGCATCAAATCTTCCTTGAGATAATGGCGACAGACTTGTGTGTTTGTTTCCGGATATAGAAAGATTTGGAGACCGGCACAGTTGGAAAGTCTTCGGAACGGATACTTTCGAAAATTCTTTCTGAGAGGTCTCAGGTTATTGTGTTTCTACTGTCATCGTTGCGCATGTCATATATAATTTTTGGGTGTCACTATCGAGAAAGCTGTATGCTTTTGCATTTGTTGACAATGAATATCAGATAAATTTCCATTGTTTATATAATTCTAAACAGTCCGTACTGTGTCGTCATCTTTCAGATGCTCTGCAACTCACCTTATTTTTGTGGCATAAATGACTGTACGTTGAATACGAAAAACGAATATTTGAAAGTTTTAGGCTGGAGGATTGCGGTGTGCTGCTGTTGGCAGGGAATAGTTTGATAAATGTCCGTTCAACCTGACGTTCAACCTACGTTCGATTATCCAATTTCAAATCTACGTGAGTAAGCTCATCGAAGCCGTGATCATGTAGTTCACTTTGCACAAGCTCAGGGTACATAGCACGAATGGATAATCCTGTGTGAACAACGGTTTTCCAAGAATCACAAATAATCAGAAGGTTTATGACGCATCAAGTTCCCCTATACCAGTCATGCTGCTCTGTGATATTATGATCTAAGTTCGTTATTTTGGTGAGATAAACCATATGGTACTTTAATGACCACTGGAAGCAACAATATTGATCGTTAGTTTGCTGGGTCATCTGTGCACACAACTTTGAAAGTAAACGTGATCGTCTGCTTTACTCAAGCTTTCAACAGAGGGTGAGTTTATCGAAAACGCCCAAAGCCATCGTTTGTAATCTTAATACTTGCATAATTTTTCAAGGAAGATGGAGATATAAAAATTGGTTTAAGTTACTTGTGATCTGATGGGTTTGCTTAATTGATTCTATAGCGTTCTGACTAACGTTGTTCCATCCTGAACGATCAGACTTCAATCATCTAAAATAATACTTTAAAATCTAAACCTTCAACGCATCCGCCACATATATGTCTGCTAGCTAACCTGCCAACCCTATCACAGGTTAAATACCTACCTACATTTAAAACTGTTTGGAAGTAATGATATATTAACCTACATTTTAGATGGTTACATGAAATATAAAAGCAACTGACTATTTGATTGACACAAGACACTAATGAAATTCCAGGCATAGTCTCAGGTCGGTTTAGATAACACTTCTTCCACCACCTAATCCGACGATTCATAGCAGCTGTGCAGAAAGGATTTCATGCAAGTTAAACGTATAGAATTTAAGTGTAAAACGACATTCCCTGACTAATTATATGCACATTATTTCTGCACTAGTGCCCATACTTATCAGTTATTTTCAATCATGATGTAATTAATTTTCATTATCACTGCACATGGACACAAAGTATTTCTGTTTCGTGACAGTGCTTTTTAATCTACTTCAGCTAAGTGGTCAATTTTATGCTGAAACATATAGTGATATTCATTTATGCACACTTACTTACTCTTTATCCATAGTGTTGAAAATGTTAGTAAAAGTTGTAGCAATCTATCTTTTATCTGCAAGCATTTTTGACATTGCCCTGCTCGATTTCAATAAACTTTCTTATTGGGACTCGTTCGGAGAGAACGTGTTCGTTGAAGTAAAAGCCATACTCCTGTTATATCATCTCTCTAGACTGTCAGGTGACCTGATCACTACTATCGTGCGACTGTGATTAAACCCTGAGATGCTATGAGTGTCTTAACAAGATTACGCGGAAAACCTTAAATTTTATGACGCCTGGGAGAACACGCTCGATAATGACACTTCAAAGACATTCATCTCAAGATGACTTTAAAGTGCCCCTCAACCACCTTGTAGTAAACCCGCTAGCGTGTTGACCTTAAAATAGAGAATGAATAGTAACTTAACCCCTGTCCCCTTGATGTATCTTCGTTGCTCAGCCGCTGAAGTACGTAACCTGGAATGATATATCGTTCCTGCCGCTGATCTGAGTCCATCGGAAGCCAATAAATAAGTGATCACGTCTCTTCCGCAATGATATTTTAAGACCTGCAGTCACGCAAATGAAAATAGCACATTCAGGAGGCGAATCACGTTTCTACTATTTCATTCCAGCACAAAGGGTTTACACTGAAGACTGTATGATGCAAAAGCAATCCATCTATAACCAGCCGCGCACATTCTAGCTTATTGTCTTTGATTCCAATGGCGCATCTGCTTTGTTCTTCCAGAGGTGGATACTCCTCGGTTCTAGAGTTAAATAGTGAACATCTGGTCAAAAGCGGCTTGGTACCATTGGAAACCGCTCATTGGGAATAACAGGATTTGTGCGTCACGCAAAAGTTCTAACTAACCAAGGTCAAAAAACTTCACTTGATTCCAAGGTCATTCTTGCTAACGCAACTATGTAATATCGTAGTGATCTCAAAAGACTTGTCTAGAGAAGTTTTTTTATTTTTAGCCATTCATCGTAATACATGTAACACTACACAAACACGAAAGTAGGTATGGTTGACATACCTCCAAATCGGTTGGCAGTAGTGCGTCGTCACTCCTCTTGTTGACACATCTCGCATGGTGC
>JTDE01000503.1:174059-202804 GCA_014338405.1 Paragonimus skrjabini miyazakii
CAAATCAGTCAGGATAAAACCGACCGCGGAACTGACTGATTAAGTTGCAGCCATCCCTCAGTACAAATATGGTTACCGAGAATGCTCATGTACAGGTTTGGGCAATCTAATAAGCTCAGACCAGGTGCGACAGTATGAGCGAGGATACTTTGTGGATACTGATACTTTGTGTCAGGCACTGATACCAGTGAAATCTATATGCTTCCGCTTTGAACTGTGACCTGATCTATCAAAGTATACACCGTTAGATATTGCATCTGTTTTATATGGATGCAACCAATAGTGCACTAGTTAGCAGCATGTGTAACTTATGTGGTCAAAGCAACCAGGTTATGCACAATTGATTGCTTTCCCAGAATTTAAAATATCCGGTTGTCTGTTTTGTTTATCCTGAAATCCGAATAACGTTATGATTTGTCGGCCAATGTGCGCAGACCATTTGATTCTTGAAATAAAATGGATAAACGGGCTGATAACTGACGGGTTGACAGCGCCAAATGTACCGTTAGGCAAACTGCGTCAACAAAGGGGAGGCGAAACTGTTTGATGTTCGATGAGCAATCAGCTAGACACTTCAATTCAAGCAGACCACTAAACAGTTCGTAGACTTACTAACATCCATACGCAGCTGGAAAAATGACAAGAAAATAGTGTTCATGTCTTAGTTAAATGTAAACTGAAAGCTTTAAATAGTGTTGAAGTAAATCACCCACCGACTTATTGAATCACCCGTATATTGTGAAAGAAATGAGCACAGGACATTTTGATTATTTAACCCCTGTATCAAAAACCAACACTGATGATTAGATTTTCGTTTCAAAAGTTTGACATTTCTTTTGCGAAGAACAACCTCTAGAAAGTGATGTCCTTGGGTTGCGCTGCGGCCGTTGTTCAGACCGAAGAATTCTGTTGAATATGCTTAGCAGTCCAAGGCACTGTTACCTGGTACCATCAGTAACGGACTAACTTAGTAACTGTCGCACACCAGTTTAGAACACAACAATAGTTGGCTACTTCATTGACACACTGCAGATAGTGTGTCATCTCTCAGAACACTGAAATACCGACAAAGCCCGCATTGTGCAGCCATAACGGAGCAAGATAGGTTGTGAAAGCCGGGCGTGTCGAACATAGCAGATTATTGTGTATCCCCAGGTGACTACTGTATCATGTTTCCGATGAGTTTGATTCAGTACAAAACGTTACATACGGAAGGTAGGCATTTTGGAGGAACCAATGCAACTAGATTGGTTCTCCAAGAAGAACGAATTTGTCTATGTTCGTTCAGACGGTGCGTCATATTCCAATGAAAAGTACTTTTTATGATGAACAAGGTAGGTTGATCTAAATGAGTATCCGACAGAATGCCCTGTCAGCATTGCTTAAAAAATGGGCACATCATGAATGTTCATACAGTATACTTCGGACAACGTGTACGGTAATCACAACCATGCATGCAAAACAAAACTGAGCATCTCAATGTAGAACTGAAAACAGGTCTGCCAGAGACCACAGTTTCACAGTCGTTCACGTGAACGTGTCCACCTCCCCACCTGCGAGGTAGGTGACATGAGGATGGCTGTCTAACCAGTTTACCAGTCGGCTACGAGATGATAATCGACCACAAAGGATCTATAATGAAACCACTTTGAAAATGCATCACAGACGCTATTTTTGATCATACCTGTCAGGTATCTTGTTAAAGTCAACACCGGCAGCCACATCTAAAGCATAGTGCTTATAATATCTTGTATAACCTTTTGTACAACTAGCGCTTGGTGTGAGATAGGCAAATAGTTAATCGTCTGAACACGTATGACTTTTATTCTTAGATTATGGTAGACATCCGGTATTCACGTCACACACTCCTATCTCTTGAGGTTATTTAGAGCCAACTGATGTTTCTCTAATGACCTGCTTTCTGCACTTATAATGTAATATAATATGACGGAACTGTGACCCTTAGAACATAAAATTCTGGGTACATTTGCAGGACTTTCATCTCCTGAGTCGAATGTACCACCTCAATGTTAATCTCAACAAGTCAAGGCTATGACCAGTTGAACAAGTCAACGATTTATCGGTTGGTTTTCAATAAATGCTAAATTGTTTGAGGTACCAGACGACAGAGTATCTATATGTTTTAGAAGACAAAGGAAGATGGTGCTAAAGTTTCAGCTTTCTGACAAACCAGATTAAAGTGTTGTGTATCGACGTTTTGTTGTATAGAAGGTGCTCGGAGTCAACAAAAAAGCTAAATAAAACCCCTGACTTTTAGCTGAATATTGGTGGGTTTATTCAATAGGGATGTTACTTTGGTGTTTAACCTTCGGCTGGGTTCGAAACATGGTCAACTGCGGAAAGTGCACCACAAACAGTGACACAAAGCTTTGACAGGAGTTCAGAAATTTCATTTCCGGATTCAGTTGTCCATCCGTGCCACTATCACCCATAGAGTGCACTAAACTAGTACGGCTTTCGCTGCTGTACAGTTCAGACAAATTGTTTTTTTTTCAACCAGGCAGCAAAATTACTCATATGGTGTAGCCTATTGACAAATGGCCAATCAACATAAACCCAATTTATCACGGTAAATTTCCTTCATAATTATCAAGCGTATCTCATCCACATCCTGTACCGCCTATGTTATAAAGTTTCATCCTTGTTCACTTATCCGAAAAGAATTTCCAAATTTCACTTTCCGTAATATGTGATCGGTTCCAATGGTTGAAGGTGACTCAGCAGTTGATATTGTGTGTGGGTGATTTGCAAATACTATGTAATGCACAAAGCCTGTTGACTGATGGAGAAGCACAGATGTTGAATGGTTTTTATGTGGCTTCGTAAATTCCGTAGCCAAAAGCCTCTGGCTGTTGGTCGTTTGCCGTTGACCGTTAAATTATAAGAACCACTGCAAAACGTATTGCGATACTGCTGGCTGTTTCTGATTCTACCAATCTCACAAGTACATACACACCACAGCAAAGATGTATCCGCTTCGGTCAGATTACTTGCAAGACCATCTTCCGCTTCAAAAATTCTATGGTCTCCATCTCCATCGGATATGTGATCTCCATTCTACGGAGAATGTCTTAAAGTGCACAACGATAGAATAGTGAATTCACCGTGATGTGTTGGGAAAAGTTTCATCGACTGGAAAATAATCTCCCGTTTTTGATCAGCATACCTAATCTGTGAGCAACCGGTCTCACACTGGTCCAGCCACTCCTCATGAAAGGTGCTTGTGCTTAGCGCAACCACTCAATTCAACAGTAGTCTGTTGAAACCACAGCACAAAAACAGAGTAGCTTGGCTTGTTTGCCTCCGACTAAGCAAAGTGGAGTAAGTTGTAACAGTGGCACCATTTAATTAGCTCAAGTGCACACTTGAAGCATATGCCTAGAACATTCATCAGACACCTAGGTTACCGTGGTTATCGAATGCTCCTCTGTAGAATGAAAGTACTGAGTACTTTTCATTGTCGCACTCTCGCATTTGACCAATCCTTGAGAACGCTCAGCTGAAACAGTTCAGTTTTTCTTCTCGACTTCCATCCTGATAACAAAACACGAATGATGGCACATACTAGCTAATTCGCTTTCTTCAAACTCACCGGATTTATGCAACTCCTCTGTAATGACAAAAATTTAAGGGAACGTAATGCTTATCAAATGCCAGTTAATTTTTGAAACGCTGCAGTTTGGTCACAATTTTAATGACGACGTGATGTATCAATTTACATGATCGGAGGTAATGGGTCTGATTTTTAGGGTTATGGTTACAAAGTGCCACTTCAGTTATTTTTCAGACTGTTTCATTCATATAAACAATGTTCTAAATGGTGTCCCAGTGCCATGTAGAATGAGCTGGGTTCTGTAATCTCAGTGAGTCTAAAGAACTGAAATGCGTTGTGCCTGAGATTGTGAGTGGATCTGCGTGTCGTAACATGCTGGTTAGTAGTTTAGGCAATCTCTGTTTGCAGAGTTTGGCATTTCGGTTTCAAGAGTTTCATTACTAAACAAGGTAACACCATCATTGTTTAAGGATTTGAGCATATGTGCTCGAGCGCGAAGTTTCGTTAAGTTTATGAATACCCGATCCTATTTGCAGAAGTAAGGTGGTCTTTTGACCAGAAGGTAAACTCACCGTACTTTACAAGAGCAGGCTTTCATCAAACCTCACCAGCCTACACGCTAAATCAATACATTTACACAGTGACAATGTCATCTTAACTACAAACTTCACTATTATTTCCAAATATCTCGTAAGATGGGTTGTGGTATACATGGTTTGTCAATCCAATTTGTCCGAAATCTTGACCACTCAGCGACAGCTACACAGTCTTGGCGTCTGTCAATCGATCAATTGTGGTAGATGTCCATTCCAACTTGATTGTTTATTTGACACAATGCCAATATATTACGCCAAACAGGCACCTCGAAACTCAGCTATTGAGGCTGGGGGGGGGGAACACGGGAATACACTATTTAATGCACTTCAACCTATATGTGCACAATGATCAATTTCGAGGGTGGTTAGCACACGCGAGGCGCACAAAATATCAACATTACTGAATACAGTCAACAATGTTGGCATTTCTTGTAAACCCTACAGTACGATGACCTCATTCATGTTCAAATGTGAACGCAGTGCGATGTGTTGTTTTTCAAGCTGTTTCTTCGCAAAGTTTTTACATACAGAGGAGTCCATTAGAAAGAACGGGTGCAATGAACAGTACAATCATTGTGTAGGGGCCAGTTTCGAAGAATGATGGTGGAACGCAATGATTTTAGCAATAAGTACATCAGCTTATACTCGTGCATGAATTCGTCGTCAAGTGAGTTTGTGCCTATTTATTAACAGTGATCACTTTTACAATATGTTCAACATTTCTGGTTACTAAAAAGTAGTTTGACGGTGTAGTTGGTTAAGAATAGACCCAATCGTGAAAATTCGGGGTTTCGGCTGAATTTGAACCAGTGGCAGAAGCAAGCCAAAACATGACAAGCGCTCTAACAGTTGAGCTACGAAGTCACGCCAGAGGCCCAACAATTTCATTCTTGAATTCTGTTACTCATCCGTTCCATGATCTCACATGCAATCTGTTCAATGATTCGAGGAGTCGATTGTCCTGTAAAAAAAATTTCTCAAATAATCCACGCTGGAATCCACTAATGCGATTGTTATTAATAACACGATTTCTATCCTCAACAGTGGCGCTGACGTATTCCAGCGTGAACTGTTTGAGATAACCATCTGGGGCAATCAATCCTCTGGACCACTTGGTAGATTTCGTACGAGAGAGGGGGATTGGTGAGTAACAGAGCTTAATATGAAATTTCCAAGCTCCCAGCCTGGCTTTATGCTTGCAGTGTCTGACGCATTGTGAATTACACTCTTTGAAAGACCGTCTCTCGGCTTCGTCAACGATGTCACGTCGAAATCCGTTGTACACGTGATGCTTGGAAGGCACACATATCTAACATGGCGGAAGGATTGACTAGACGATACACAATTACTGAATGCGGAGAGGGGTGGATAGTTTTTTATTTCGTATTGATTAAAACGGGAGTGTCTACAGCTTCGATGACAAAGCAATATTCTGCCTAATTAGACGTGTACAGAGATCGTGTTATTGGCACATCGCTCTGTTTCCATTCGATTTCAATCTACCTGGATACCTTATTAAAGGAATGTTTCTTCGATAATTAGGTAGCACTTCAGACTGCAGTTTGCATAATCATTATCATCTTGTAGCATCCCCAACGTCGCATTTGTCAAAACATACTGTATCAATGCTGAAAAACTGTGAGCACTTAGGCATCTTCAAATTTAACAAAATGGTGCAACATCATGTTACGCACTATGTGAACGAGATTACTTTGAGAAATCAGTCGGGCAACGAAGGATCAGAGGCTATGAAAGACGGAGTTTGTCTCCACATTCATCAGATATTACATGATCGGAAATTTTCATTTCAGACCTCATAGGGTCTACAGGGAACTTTTCTACATCTTAGAATAACCAAATTGGTCGGAACCCAGAGCGAAGCACAATCTCTAAGACTAATTTCTAAAGTATACCGTCATCACGCCTAAGGAGACTTCCAATTGTAGGCAAAAACACAGATGGCAATTTGCACATCTCTTGGGAATATTTCTCTTGCTTGATGACAATTTTAAAATGCCTATACATCGACATATTTCTCATCGCAATTAACATACCAACAAAATTAGTAAATCCACTATGCTCTGGTTGAATCACGGAATCTAGTCAAGCTCCCTGATGATCATTGTCAGTCGAATAAAGTTCCGCTTCATAATGCTAGGTTCGTACTTCTGTTCGTCTCGGACAAAAATGGTGGACACTTCATGCAACTTTGGGGACTAGCCTGTATCACGAAGTTCTCACAAACGGGATGTGCTACCATCAATATATTACATATGAGCACGTACGTCGAGCAGACATACAACTTTCGCTAGCAGTAGCTTGCCCATCTATAGCAGACTTCACCGTGGATTTGTAAGAAGTACACATTTTAAAGAACTCATCAGTTTCCCAGGAATCAAGTACCATCAGGATATGTTGAAGTAAGAATAAACGAAACAAATATTTACGATCTGATCAACTTGAGAAATTTCATAACCCGATAGTAGCTTTTCCAACAGGGCCTGAACATAGTTGAAAAATTATACTGGTGACAGGTTTGTCACCGTGCGAATCTGAATAGGGTTGAACTTTTTACATAAGATGTTTGCTCTAAAAAGTGTTCTCACGTTTTCTCCGTTCACTTTCTAAAATTGCCAGCTGCTGACCATTCTTTCGCAGATTCCCACTGCTGGTTGATTCACAAATTCAGTATTATATCGTCCGTCGTATAGTGAAATAAATTCCGTTTGTGTTCATTAGTGTATACTGTTTATCAGGCTTGCGCTTTATTTGAAATGTCGAGAGGTCTGACAAAAACTAGCAGCCACTGATTGGGGACACATTTGCCCAAAAGAAGAGAAGCTGAGTGATGTGACACGAAGTGTACGTAAATCCTCGAGTACGGCTGTGCTTAAGGCGGATTGCCGGGCCGTTCAGTTTGAAGGACTGACTTGGACAGATTATTTCGGGTGAAATTCTTGTCAAATAATCTCAACTGAGATCTTCGATGTACTCATATGGTGGCTATTCGAAATTACTTCAGGTTTCCTGAGTTCCAGTATAGAGGGTGTTTCTAGGAATTGTAAGTGGATCATTTATTACTGGGGGAGATTTTGGAATGGAATGGTTTTCAAGAAGCGCGATGATATTCTTGTTAGAATTCCACTACACTCGAAGTTCAGTTGTTCCATGAAAGTGTCAGTTGTACAAACAAAACGAAGTTGCAGGAAAACTAGATCGGGTACAGTTTGTTATGAAGTCTAAATTTCGCCCTAAGAGACAAAGTCTCCTGAAAATTAGAACGTTCAAACCACGTTTAATGTCTCCGTCGTTATCATCAGCCACGAAATAAATCGAGAATAAATCTAGAATGCTGGGCGAGTCCGTACGACGGTCACTCTAACAGAAACCATCTCAAGTTTTCGTGATCTATAAAATGCTCGACGTTTTCATTCTGACTGTAATCACCTTGTTGGATAATCTCTGCTAGATATGATATTATCGTTAGTCATATCTCAGTTAGTCAGAGTTCAAAAGCAATTCAGGGTGTTTAATGCGTCAGTTATAAGGCACTTACTGAGAACCTCGTGTTCCCTCAGTATTTGCGGTAATACTGTCTAACCGTAGGGTTGAGGCTCAATGACGACAGGCGTACGACAGCCCGCAGTCTTCCTTAAAGCCTGACTATTTTCCAATCGGCAGAGGCACGACGACTCTTTTGAGTTCCTTAGATTAGAACATTGCTGCTAGTTGCTACCGTATGAATGATTTACGTTTTTGTTAAGATTCTGGATTGTACACTGCGTGTATGATTTTCCAGGCATTCTCGTTCATTCCATGTAAAGCGGTGAAACCACTTTAGTATTCGTCACTCACTGAAATTTATCAACCAACATGGTCACTCTCATTCTGCTCTCAGTCGAGAGTGCATCAAAAATTGCAAGCCGAAAGCTATCGACCTGACATTGAAAAAGAAACCAACCGTGCGCAATACGACCAAATACACATGCTTTCCTATGGTGACAGCCAGCAGGCTGATACCTGACGCAGACACAATGAATCACCTAATCGAATATCAAACAACTTCCCCTGTTTCGCCACTGCACATCAGGTGTTGCTTGAACAGAAGATGACCGCTGCATTTGGCTGCTTCACGTATCAAAGGCCTTCTCACGTTTACCGATTGCCCAAACTCCAACGTGCATGAACTAAAACATCACAACCATTATGCCCCAACTGGAGTTGACCTTGTTGACATTACCGTAACATCTGCCATGAGTCGTCAAATTACCTATTGTCGAAGATGATCAAGTACATATCTCGTATGTGTCTCATTAGCAATCAGCAACCTGGTTGGTTGGCCGCCATCTGTCTCCGGGGTTCACTGCCGGAATCATTCACGCTAGTGGCTGTGAACGTGAGAAATCTTAGTCTTGTTTTTAATTTCACACTGGGATGCGCACTTTACATTCCATGTGCACGATTGCGCGTGCCATACAGGTAATCTGGAATATGTCGTACAAAGATACTGTGACAAATTTTCATCCCTAATGACGCTTTGTCCACAAAATGAGTAAGACAGTCAATGTCCACAATGGAATTCGATTACTTCTTCGCATTTCCGGTCAACGTTTTTGAGGCGTTTACAATGGTTAATGCGTGTTTTAAAATTGACAAAACACCCCAATGACAGTTAGATTTAGGATATTTTTTACTTCCCCTCGATTCTCCGAATGATTCATTAGTTAACTTATGCGTAACCCTATTTTAGAAATTGGGGGAAATTAAAAATCTATGGGGTGTTACATGTTACGTTACGTTGGAGATTATTTGAATCATCTAGTTCGATATAAAGTTATCTAAAGTTGTTCCAACAGACTTGACTGTGTTCTGAGTACATCGGAATGGAAAGCTTTCGAAAGATGTTTACCTGTTATCGATTAGTCAGCATAAGCCTTTCTGGTAACCTGTTTAGTTTGCTTGTCACTGGTTTACACACCAGATTATCTCGTGTGCCATTTATGCCTGATCACGCATGCTTAATCATAATACTGGCAATCGTTCGAATACTGAGTTTCACGCACGATCTAATTCAATCGCAAAACTTTCAGCTTCCACACCTCAGTCTTGAAGAAAACGTGTGCCAGTCGTGTATGGCACGACAACTGTTTTATCACGAAGTGCGCCAACAGTAAAATACTTGGACATCACATTATTTCGAACAAGCGACAGAAACCGCCTACTCGCGCAAAATGCGTTTCACCATTTGAGCCAGGAGGTCAGGGTTGGATTTCGAAACTGCCTTTTGTTTAGTTCGCGTGCTCTTTTCTGTTCAAGTAATTTATCATAGCAAATAAGTAGATACTATCAGTTTCTAAGGAATGTTCAGTTTGATTTGGTCGATTTGATGAAGCAATTCTATTTTTTTGTTTCAAAAATAGGCGCGTGCATCCCAACACGTTTTGTTAGGATGGAAAACTTTTTGGCTTATCTCGTGCATGTCTTATGATTGATGTTTTTTATTAGGTAGAAAAATCGTATTCCTCGTTTATTCGCACAACAATGAGAAAGTTGATAATAATCTTGGCTGATCTCAGATTTATGCAGCATTTAAATAGCAATCTGTCAAAATTCAGTGAAATTGTGATGTTTGTTTAGTTAAACAATTGCTCAAATTTGGGAGACAAATTTAACAAATGTTGCCAATTCAGACTTGTAAGTGAGAACTTTGAACGAATCATAGCATGAGAATAACTCATTTTCATTGCTGCAATATTGGAAGCAAAACGTGTGTATATATTATCAATGGTCATTTCACAAAATACTTCTCAGGTTTTCAACCCAATAGTCTAACAAAAGTCTCACGAAAACCATCTATAACAAGTTCACTCGAAAGTTGCAATACAACCAGGATATTGAGCATATCGTTTAACTCCTGATGGCCATTCACTTGTTGCATAAGTTAGAGTTATGCGACTGGCAGCAAAAAGTAGGGTACATCATCCGCATCTGATCTACCGTTCAGTGTTGATTCAAACTTCTAATTTTAAGGCTTTAGTATGACTCATTGAAGGGGAATTGAACTGGTTTTCAATGGGAAATGTTAAGAAATAAAACATCTTTCCAAGATTAGTAACTGGTTAGCAGAATTCGCAGGTAAGATTGTTAGTCACCCGACTGGGCTCAACGTGCGGGGTCCTGACCAAATCATAATGAATTGAGTAAGAAAATGTCATTCTTCGTAGAGGAACTACAGATTGAACTAAAAGCCCCATTCCTAAGAAAAGTATCGACATCTAACACCAGATGAATCAAGACACATCGCAGGCCGTTGATCTCCGAAGTGACAACTGGATCCGATGTAAGTGTGGCGTGGGTGTTACACTTTAGAGTGGCAGATTTCACGAAATAACAACTTATTCTTAGGAAGCCGAAATTTATGAATAAAATTTTGTCTATAACACTGTGGGTTTGTCTGTATGTAGCCAGGCTCAGGTAGGTCATACCAGCATATCCGTTCTGTTTTTGTTAATGATTGCATCGACCGAGGCCATGGTCGTTTGGCAACTAATCCACTCCTCTTTTCAGAAACTTGAGTGTCTGCGGTCGTTTACCCATTCTTTTCTTGGGCTTTGCTGGTGTATTAAATGATGAATCGTCTGTCTGACCTCTTCGTAGTTCAACTTTGAGTTTTGTTTTTCAAATCTATCCTCTCCGAAATGCAACAGCATGCATTCATATACTTGAATACTTCTTGTATTACAGTTTGCATGTCTTTCTTCTTAGTATATATCTTGTCATTGCAGTCCCTCCCACTGTTTATTTTCCCAGAGATAAGGGTTTCCTTTTCGTGCTAGCCATTCAATTGGCTAACCAGCATTGGGCAGCTGGACACAAAGGCCTCACTCACACACCTACTGGTCTTATTCCTTCGGGTTTACACCGGATACGTGGTGTGTGAGTGGAACTGCAAGTGGTGCAGCGCAGGCCACTTGCGGTGATGGTTTAAAGCGCAGGCGTCCTTTGGCTTCGGTCACTGTGACAGGCTAATCCGTTTCGGATGGCGTCAACCATAGCTACAATATAAACCGAACAGGCTTAAAAACCTTGTTACAGCATTTTTACAACTTATCTTTGAGAAGTTTTTAACCTGATGACACTCACGATTTATTGCAGGACATAAACTTGATCTTCAGCTAAACCTGCACTGTATTCATGCCGTTACAGTTAAACCACGATCTGACAAACATAAATAGATTCGGTCACCGAAAAAGAAGTTACAGTAGAATTTCGCTGATATCATAGAAGTGAGGTAAGCTTTTGTTGAAAGGGTGAGTAGTAAGCTAAATTGTTAGGTTCTCCTGGCGAGGAGTTGAGCACTTTGGTGACAATGACATCTGAAGGCTGAAGGTTATTTCACTGTCTAGTTCCACCATTTATGAATATGAGTTATTTGTTAGTGCAAAATCGCGTTTCGTTTCCTCTCTGTGCTGCATAGCTGTTAAGAAGCCTTTTCCTTTGGAATTCATTAACTATTGTCTATCAGTGTGTTTATTATGCTACGCATTACTCAACCTTGAGACAGGTTACTGATGCTAGTTTTAATCTACGGATTGTTATCCACTAGTCAGCATCGACAAGAAACAGTGTCCATGAAATTAGATGCAATTAGATGAAGCACATTGCACATATTTATATACTGGGCTAGCCAAACGGTTTATCAGAATGCGAATAACTATGAGTTACGGTCAGTCTGAAATAGCCCAAATTCCCGGATCAGATTCAATGTGCAAACATGAATATTATACAGAAGTATTAGATTCCTACCAGCAAGTCTTGTGTTAGATTCCCTAAGCTACCATTTCTTTAGACTCCTATGTGACTTGATGACATTTAGCTGTTCCGAGTATGAACTGTTCTACTCACTTTACGGGGTTCAGTTTTAAGGAAATTCTCTAAAATATCATTGCGTCAACATTCAACCAAACAGCAAATTTTCTGACTGCTACTGCCAAACTAGCCATTTGTCAAGCAATTGCAATCCGGGAATTTCATATTTTATTTTATTCACGCCCACCAAATGAATTTTTTACAACTCACCAATAACTAACAATTTGGTAATATCGCGTTCATAATATTTGTTTATAATAACACATTTACTGTCCAGCTGGTAACGGGGCGGAAACATGAAATATGTATGTTTCTTTGAGAACTTAACACTGACGGATTAAGGACAATCGATTTTTTTTCAAGAGGATTAAACGGAAATCAAAGAACTGGTTAAAAGCCGATTGTCTGAGTAGATCCGACCCCTTAGATACATTTTGCAGGGACTACGATAGTGCGCATGGAAGACAAGATTTTTTTCATTACTCGGACTAAAACCTACAGTGCGTTCATTTCCTAGAACAGTTACAGAATGAAGGAACCTGAAAACGCTCATGCCTATTAAAATCAGCGCTAAAGTACCCTGAAAACGTTTGTAGGTGGTATTAAGAGAGACCGAAAATTGGGCAATGGGAAGATTATGAATGATGGGAAAGTGGGAAAAGTGAACAGAATATAAGCCTATTCAAAGCCTAGTAAACATCTTACACGAGCAATTCAGCACGCAGCAAGTAGACATCACTGGACTACTGGGTAACTGTGAGAAGTTCAGTATACTTGGCAGCCTGTAGATCAGGATAGTGTTCTGAAAGTGCGTGTCGAATGTGCACGTGAAAATATCTACATAGAACGTTATCATGAGGGGCTGTGATAGACTTGCACGTCAGACGCAATTGATATTCAAACACAGTTGTTTCCCAAAAAAAACTTGCGAAAAGAATCCAGAAACTGCAGACCGCATGATTTATTGCCTGACGAATTCGGTCGAATCGTATTAGGTACATACTGAAGTGTTAGTGTTTACATAACAGGGTCATACAAGGTCAACTAAAAGAAATACACGGCCGCACACACACGCACAACTCACGTGCGCACATGCACAATCATGGAATAACACTGAGCCAGATAATAATGACGGTCGATTCGGTTCAAAATCGATTAGTTTACATATCTGTTGAAATCTGTATGGCAGTCCTTTTCCCAGTGCACTGTAAAAGATGTTTGGAATCGTAAGCTGGTTGAAGGGACTTAATGTCAGCAAACGTCACCCTGTGATTATGGTCCTTTTTGAGAAAAAGCTGCCAACTACAACTGAAGAGACGATGCTGTATCGTCTACACGTAGGTGATATATTTATAAATATTAATGGCAGAGAAGACGCGGAATGTTTGTAATCAACGATATGCCAATTCCATCCCAACATAACACTGTCAGTTCAACATGATACTATTACCGTTTTGGACATTTTGATAACGTGGTGACGGCACAATCAAAAGATCTGTTTACAGAAGGATCAAATATACTTGTCATTATATGAATTTTAACAGCTTTACGCCAGCTCAAAACAACCGTGCTCTAGTTCGTACTTTGTTTCATTGCAATAGGAAAATATGTACTTCAGATACCTTGCACACCTGTAATCAGTGTTATAATGGTATGGTTGTCAGTACACATTTATCGAATAACACATCAAGCAAAAACCATACCGCAACAGGACAGCTAACTCTGCTCAAGCAAAGCGCCACCTGATAGCTAGTCCACCAGGGTGGTGATGTGATGAATCAGCTCAGTCGACGACATCCAGCTACAATCGGTCGAACGTTTTACGCGACCTTCGTCATGATTTCTTATCCAACTAGCCGAATACCTCCGGTGAAAGTGTGATTGTCTCTGTACACCTCATTTCATTTACCAGTTTCGTTTTAGGTGTTATGCTACCTACGTGGGCAGCTGTTGTTGTACAACTAGTACAACAGAGCCTACCAACATCCTTGATCCCATTTCACTTACTGACCTATGTACATAAGATCACCACTGTTCATGCTTTCAAACTAATCTACGTGGACAACGGTCGACGACTGCTTTAGTTTCCTGATGCTTTTACTATACACAGATGGTAACCATTCACCTGCCAACAGAAGAACGTCATCGTCAGTCCAAAACTGCAGTGGTAAATAAATAACTCCGTTGTTTGTGCGTGTGTGCGGGAGTTGCGTGCATTTCTTTACCTTAACCTTGTATGACCCTGTTGTATAAAGCAAACATTAAATTGAGGACCTACGTACATTCAAGTTTGTCACTTGTCAACGCCGTGATCATGTTAGGTTAACTACCATACGCCTTTGCATACGGTGAGTGCGTTAATGCGTGTGCTGCCACAGCTTAAGCTAACGCATAGTATGCTCATTGGTTACCCCATAATCTACGCAAGTGACATCAACAACTTCTTGCAGCTGTCGAATTATAAAAGAATAAGCTGAGTAGTTACTGTCATTAAATAACAACTTTAAATTGTGTCACCGTTTCATCGATGTGGTAGACTGCATGATTATTGACAAAGAAAGTTGGAAGTGACGGGCGGTTTGCTTGTGAGGTTTTTATATTCCACTACTGAAAGCATTACCCTTTAGATTTCCGTGGTCACTAAGAACGGACTATCTGACATTATGGCCTGCTGTGGGCTGTGGATGATCAACAGTATAGGCTCTGATTTATTCAACAGTTGCTGTCATGATAGATAGCAGACAGCAGCAGTTGAAGAATTATGTAACATATAAACCATTTTCTTTGATGATTAATTTGCTGATAACATCAACTTAGATGTACGAGTTGTGAGTGTGGAGGGAGTGTGGAGCAGGCAGTTCTGCGGTGACGCGATATACAACTGTGGCATGGTGGCACCGCTCACATCCGTTGCTCTGACGTTTTGTGGAGGCGTTAGCCCTCTGAGGCGTGGATTCGGAAATTGTGTCCCGCGTCTGTGCGCAGTCACTTGGTTGCCGGTTGAGGCTCCTGAGGGTTATGCAAATGTCGGTCTACATGACCTTGAGAGCTGGAAGTAGGATGCCTACATGAGTGAGGCAGCTGAACCACAGGGTAATCAGTTAAGTGAATACATGATTACGATTGAGTCATTTGGGTTGGCAAACAACCATAAGCCGTTACATACTCAGCACACTGTAGACTACGGGAGGACAAATACGTTGGGCTTAAGTTGTGCCAACCGTATGTATTATTTGGTTTATATCGTCCAAATAACCTGGTAGTTCGGTAAACTATCCGTTCCCCAATTCGAAATTTCGTCTCATGTTGACTTTCTGTCTTCTCTTTTGTGCAGCTTTAACAGTGAACTGTATTCTGAACGTTTTGTTTAATTGCTAGCCAAAATCCAGACTTCCGTACTTTTATCTTGCCCATTTCAGAGTACAGTAATGTACACCCGTATATTGAAATACATATCACTTTATTCTTTTATATTCTTATTCTTCTCTGTGAATGAAACATGCTGCCCTCTGTGTTACTTCCCCCATAATAACCCAATGTCTTAAATACTGAACTACCAGTCATCATATGATACTCGTAACTCTTTGATTCCTAGAAGTTCATGCACTTCGAATCATGAGAAGGCATTCGACGATCCGGCTGGAGCTGATCATATGGTTAGTGCACCCAGTGATATGCGGTAATCCAACACAAGGACAAAGGATTCGACAAGATCCAGGTGGATTCTGAAACTGGTATTCCACCAAATTCTTCAGTTCTGTCAATCAGACAGAAAAATCTGAACCCAGATGAACTACTGATTGTATTTGCACAGAAACAGCTTCAGCTTGTGCGGAGGTAGTTAAGCGCCGACAAACACAACCTGGGTGAAAGTTATTTCAACAAGACCAAAAGAAGTGTACGCCGTAGGAACACACCAATCATAACCCTATTCCGGTCAGGCGAGTAACACTTTTGAGTTGCTGAGAGAATTGCTTAACTCAATCATTCTGTATGTAGGTCCTCCCAGCCATGATAACGAGCCAACTGATGGGTAGCCTTGGAGTTGTGACATATTTCTTAGAAGTATTGGAAATAATGTAACCATTAAATTGAATGTCGCCAGCAGATTTATTATCGTCATGCTGAACAAAAGAGCCCAGGATCCAGTGGATGGTGCAGAGCTCCAGAGATACATAATAATCAGTTCGGCAGCCAAATCCAGGCCGTTCACTCCCTGATGTATGGACTATTCGGTGGTCTGAAGTTGAATGTCTGCTGTTTATGGTCCCAGCCGCTAAGTCATTTAGATGTGAACGTGCGGCGTCACACTATCCCAAACAGATAAATCAAGACAGTTAGGTGATTCTACTGATCCATTGTGATTATGTGATTTGTACCTCACCCACAATTGATCGCAACTTTCGAATTCCCATAGACTTTCCACTCGGTCTTTTTCGAAAAGAAGCATTATATTCGAGTTTCGCTCTTTGGAGAGCTCGTCAGTAGTGCATATTCTTGCAGAAACTTATCACGAAGTTTACATGACAACCATACGTTTGACATTCGAACAAATATAGCAATACGTTTAGTTTGATTGCATTCCTCCATTCATCTAAGAAATTAACAACGAAGTAGAGATGATTGGATAATTAATCAAGTCACTGGTCACTACGGTAGCGTGATACCTAGAGTGTATGATGTGAACTGTATCTAAAACGTTAGCTATAATGCGCTTTGAACTGGACAACTTAATCAGGTAGTTGTACACATTGTTGGTCACATATATCTTTTACTGCACAAGGACAAGTAAGTTGACGGACGTCGACTCTTTGCTGAAAGTCATTACGTTATACCCCGTCTCAGACCGATTTTCTCCTACGCTGTAAGGTAGACATTCAACTAGGCACACTGATTACTGATGGGTATTGGGGATTTACTTTTCATAAAAATTCAACATCACTCATTATGGATTACAGCAGTCGCATTCCCACGGACTTTGCAGTAGACCTTTTGTGAAAAGAAGCAGTATTTTCAAGTCTGCCTCTTGTTAGCGCTGATCATTAGTCCAAGGATATGTATTGCAACATCTACGTCTGCAAAAATATTTCTCAAGACTGTATCTGTTGGGCGAGTAAGTAGGATATACACCGAAATGACGTATGCATTCATAGACAATCTGTTCAGTAAACCCCATCGTCTTTCAGTTTGTATCCTGCATTGTATTAGTAAGATGTCATGTCACAGAATGGCATTTGCGACTCAAAATTTGGATATGGTTAACTTCCATAAATTCTGCGTACATTGTTCATAAGTTACTTATAAATCACGTTGACAAGTCACTTCCAAAGGATTTAAAACGAAAGCCTCACTTGATGATACCTTAAATAAATTTGTAAAAGTTCTTATTGTGTGTTACGTTTCTGCCTCCCATGGGGCACTGGAAAAAAGAATAAAAACCATGATGGAACCGTATACCGTGAGAACAGTTTTGTGATGGAGTCTTGGAGGCTCCAAGTTTATTATGTCTAAAGTGCTAGAATGTGTTTATCATGTCAACGTTAGACTGGTATCTTTGAAAACGGAAATCTAATGAATGTGTTAGTTGGATTTGGTTGAGCTAAGTTACTTGGATAAGTATTTATTCAATCAAGGTTATAGCTGAAGCGGAGCTGCTTCATTATTCTCAGCTGGGCACTGAGGTATATGTTAGCATTTTCTATATGGTATAAGCTAACTGCCTGATAATCGTGTAAAGCCTAAGCGACATCTACAACCACGCAAGCTCCTCACCGTTCCATGCAAACTGAACGATTTAACGGGCTGCTGCTAAGCCCGGACAGCTGCCTTACCCACAGAAAAGACATTCAATAAAAATGGTATCTGGTTATCATTCAAAACAATTGAGGAAGGCGTGTCTGTTGGGGACCAAATTTGTTGCAATAGAGTCGAGTATTTCCAGCAAAGTGTATATCTACAAGCGCTGACGTTACCATCCATAAACATTTGAAGGACAGATTGTACTATGAGGGCCAAGTTATTTTTTAGGTTTCCAATTAGTAAAGAGACTTAAATGTTACGAGGGACGTGATGACTGCTTATTGTCGACATCAAGTGCAATTAGATGTTCGGTTGCTATTGACAGTAATTTGCAACTGGTGACAGTGAGCTAGCTAAACGTCGGAGTTGAATCAAAAGTATGTGCAAACAAACTTTGATGTAGATAAAGTTCGGATAAATTTAATTTGCTGAAATCAATAGTTTAGACAGAATAATTTTAGAAGAGACCCATTTGCGAAAAATCTGGACTTCGGCTGGATTCGAACCAACGACAGAAACAACATGCCCAAACGCGGCAAGCGCCCTACCAGCTGAGCTACGAAGCCACGCCGGAAGCTCAGCATTTTCACATTTGGACTTTGGAATAATTTTGCCATGAAATCCGTAGTCTGTTAATCATTTATCGAATGAAAACCTGTTGACGTATATATCCACAAGAAAGAAACAGTGTAATTGACGGGGCGCAACACAGATCAGGCTAGTAATTTTCATTCGTGTGGACAGTCTAGTTGTTTAATCAGTTCCAGCGAATGTAGTGTGTTGAATTAAACTTCATGAGTTACTGAGACAGTAATCACTGGGTACATGTGTATTTGTGACCTTTTCATTTGCTTCATTACGTGATTGTGTGGCAGTGTGACACAAATGAAGTGCGTATCAAGCGAGTGGTGCGCGGTGCTGAAGGTAGCATCGATCATAGGCCGGTCAGGACCAAATTGCTTATCCACGTATACAAGCTTATTTACTGTAGGCTCCTCGGACAACAGCAGAAATTGGATGTCAAACGACTGGAGAAATGTGAGACGAGGGTTCCTTCTCAGTGTGCCGTTACCGTTCGTCTGCAAGATGCTCCTATATCCGCCACTGACAATGGTATGCGGCAAAATGTGAGACGAACAGATAACAGCACCAACCACCGAGAAGATCGGCATCGAACACCAGAAACATCCGGACTGGCTGGAAGACAAAAACGTGGCATCTACTGCCTGCACGATGAACTTAGACAATGAATACATAAGAGGAACACTCCAGACTAGTCGCCATCAACTAGCCGAATGTGTTCGCAGAATCATGGACGACTGGTGAATGAAGCAAGGTGGACGGATGAAGGTCTACGACTTGCTTTAAGCGATTTTTGATTCATTCGTCCAGTTTACCGAAGCACTGGTTGACATTAACATAGGTACATCCTGTACCCACACACAAAATACCATGCAAGTCTGGTGCAAACACTTTGGTAACCTGCTACAATTGATTGGATGACTGTAAACATCCTTCCACAACAGACCGTCAAATGTTCAATTACCCTGGCCATGAATTTGTCAGAGCTGCAAAGAGCTATCAGACGGATGCGCAAGGGAAAACTTACAGGCGAGGATGAATTGCCGTGTAAAAATCTGAAGAATGGCTGTCCACCTGATTCATTCCATCTGGGAGCAGGAAGAAATGCCTCAAGATTACAAAGATGCCAATATTGTACACTTGTTTAAAGCTAAGGGCAACTAACAGTGCTCCGACATTTATGTAAGCATCAATCCGCCGATGTGCGCAGACAAGGCGTTTATACGAACCAACTTGTACCAACTGAAAGCGAATATTTTGGAGGCCAATGCTTCAAAAGAGCAACGTGGATTTCGAGCGTGTTGCAGTACGACCGATCCGGTGTTTGCTGTTCGGCAACTTCAGAAGAAGTGACGGGAATGTAATCGGTCGTTGTATGCCTTTGATTGCGAGGTGCTGTGGACGGTGCTTGGTAAATGTGGATGTCTAGGTAATTTTGTCAATCTGATCAAAATATTACATGTGGGCATGAAGGCGAAGGTGGAACCGTGCGGATCGACCTATGGTGATCCGGACATTATCACTGGCATTAAGCAGGACTGTGTCCTATCCCCAGCCTTATTTAGCTATTTTATTGCTACGCTAACAGTTGCTTTTCAGGACTCTCGGGAAGGACGGTGCTGAGACTGAGTACTGAACGGATGGATCCCTGCTGAATTTTCGACGTTTCGTCGCCCCGAGTTGGCTACTTATCCCAACAATGCGCATGCTTCTGTTCGCACATGACAGCACTATTTGCAAACGGTGAAGACGAACTACCCCGTCTTGCCACTGCTTTTGCAACTGTAGCTTTCAAGTTTGGATTGAATATCAACACAAGTAGAAGATTTTCTCACGTTCAGGCTTATGCGAGCGGAGATTCTGTTAATGCATCTGCGCATGCGACTCGCATCAATGGAGACGTTGTCGACAGCTGCATGGACTTATGCTACTTGGATAGCAATTTGTTAGCACAGTTGTCCACGAACTACGGGCTCGTGTGGCTGAGGTTAGTGCTGCTTTCGGATGTCTTGGAAGACCTGTCTGGAAGAACCACAGCCTGAAGGTGGCCACTGAGCTCTGTCCATCACTTAATGCTGTAGTCAGTTGAACCACGGACATTGTACCAGCGGAACATGCGCTATCTGAGCCGTTTTCATTTACAATGTCGGACGCATCTTGGATACTCAGTGGTGGAACATATTTCCAAATACCGAGGTACTGCGGCCAACGGACATGGACGGGATGAAAGCCGTGCTGACGTTGAATCAGCTTCGTTGGTTAGGTTACGTCCGTCGAATGGACGATTATCGTATTCTGAAACCGTTCCTCTACGGATAACCGAAATCAGGTGAACAAACTCCCAGTGCTTGAAAGTTGACAGGATGTTATCCGTGTAAGCCTATTGTGGTGTAACATTGACTTTAGTTGCTAAGGCGACTTGAAGTCGAACCGTACGGTCTGGTGATACATAACTCGAGCGGGCCTCCGTTAACTCAGTTAACAATTATTGTGTGCCTGTGAAGTGAAGAGCGTGGTACACAAGGGAACTACTTGTGCCATAGATCGTGGTGACATAACCATATACCGTTGTGATATGTGTGACTGCGAATGCGCTGGTTGCTTCGGATTAACATGTCACCGACACACTTATGGTAAAATGTCGATCGAGAGACAACGAGTAAGTTAGGATCAAGTGGGTTATCTTATTTATATCCATTTTTCCTGTCTACATCAACCCAAGACTATCGTAGCTAGAACTCACTCTCTACCCTTTTCAGAAACATGGGTGTCTGATATTCTATCTTATCTCTTCTTCAGTTTTCAGGGCATTTTGTATTGTGAATATGTTGTCTATTTTATTCCAGTCCAACACTGAAGTTTATTTTCTTGCACATTATTTTTAGAACGCGTGTACTCTAATACAAAACTACCTCATTCGTTATATTTTCAACATTCTCCTTCCCAATTTACATCTTACTATTGGAGTCTATCTCTGTATACTTCCCGAGAGATAAAGGTTTTACTTCGTGCTAGCCTATCAAGTGGCTAACCAGCATTGACTGGCTGGACAAAAATCTTCACTCAGACGACTTCTGGCCTTATTCCTTCAGGCTTACACTGCATAAGTGATGTTTGATTGGAAATGGATTTGGTACAGTGTAATTTGATTGTGGTGAAGGCCAACGACAGGCGTTCTTTGGCTTCGGCGATTGTGATAGTTTTTTTCCTAACCGGGTTTCAACGGTGGACACGTAATGTGAACATCGATGGGCTGAAAAGCAGAGATGGGTTGGCTCTTATAGGGTGAAGGAACGCGGTTCGACTAAATGAAGAGAGTAAGCTGAGTTGGTTCACCTGGACCCAGCAGCCTGGGACATCTTAAACTGCCTCCAAGACATTCGAAATTGATATCGAGATATCTTAGAATAGAAAAGACATGTAAATTGGATTCTTCCATGTTTTGCCACGTCAGATAGGTCAACAGAAGTCAGAATGGAGATAATTTCACTTTTAATCGATCATTGAAATATGATGTTTATACCGAGTTGTTAAGTTCGACTAGCGGATTTGCAATTCACATGTTTTCAAATTTTGTTACCTTGTTTCCAGCAGCCAACTTTACTGTGATTTTACTGCGAGGGTAATTTATTTTGTCTGTATGTGTTTGCAGTCCTGCGAATTTCACTTCTGTAGTTTAATCATTTGGCTCAACAGTGGTCTTGATAGATTCCAGCGTGAACTGCTGAAGAAATTCTGCTGCTTCGGTCGATCCACTGGATCATTTGATGGCTTCCATAAAAGACGATAGGATGGGTGGGTAACAAACTCCAAATGTGACATTTCCCAGCTGCTGGCGTGGCTCCGTAGATCAGCTGGTAAAGCGCTTGCCGCCTTTGGGTATGATGTTTCTGTCGCTGGTTTGAATCCAGCGGGAGCCCCGATTTTTTATTATTGGGTCATCTAAAAGCATTGATATGGAGAGCTGCTAGCAGGAATCGTGCTCAAACAAGTCACTGCGAAAATCGTGGAGACTTATGATTTCCAAAAACCCTGTGGATTCTCTGAGTATCGTAGTTCGTGTTGTGGACGCGTTCCCACTATTGAAGATGGCCGATGTACTTTTATCCTATCGCTTGCTTATTTGTCTTACCAGCCGTTGGTGGTCTGGTTAAATTGGATCAATCGGTTCCTGATTTTTTATTGGTTGATTGTCAGGCTGGTCATACTTATGGTTAACAGGAGATTCGTTTTGGTCATCTATTGAGTGGCAGGAATCCAGTATAGGCTCTCAAGTCTCGTGTTCTGATTCCGCATTGCTGGTAGGGTTATAACTTTTGGCGACGGTCAGTGGCTTATCATTTTCATCATGTCATTATCACTTGGAGAAGTTCAGAAGCTTTTTAAGCAGTGGCACGACCAGCATGAAGCCACTCAAACGAAGTTGTTGAAGACATGGCGCAGAAAATGACAGTTCAACAGAGTTTAGCAGCAGCAGCCACAGTGTCCACAGCAGAATCATTGGCTAACAGCATAACGGGATTCACCTATCAACCGGACAACGGGATCACGTGCGATGCTTGGTTCAGGCATTAGAAGTATCTATTCAAGGAGGACGCAGTAAACTTAGATGATAATGCTCAAGTCTGACTACTATGCAGGTTTGGCCCAACAGAACACGATCAGTATTGTAACTATATTTTGCCAAATAATCCACGTGAATGTTCATTCACGGACACTGTACAGTGCTTGACTTGCATTTTCAGCGAACGTATGTCATTGTTCAATACACGATTTAAATGCTTGCAACTCAGTAAGCAATACTCGGATGATTTTCTAACATTCGCCGGTGTGGTCAATCATGAATGTGAGAAGTTCAAACTGTCAAACCTCACCAACGATCAGTTTTAAACTTCAATTTTTGTGTGTGGACATAAATCGGTATCCGATGCGGATATCCGTGAACGTATCTTATCGCAGCTAGAATAAAACTCAGACATAACACATAATAAATCTCAAAAACCATAACAGATTGATTGAAGACAAGCGCAACAGCCATGAAGATGTCAATGTGTGTGTTATCAATAAAGCAAGAAGCATCCAGTCAACAGAATTCACAGCAAGGCCACCGAACGTGTGTTGGCATTGTGGGAAATGGCATTTTGCGCGAGTTTGTAAATTTGAAAATCACACGTGCCAAAGATGTGGGAAAAATGAGCATAAGGCAGTTCGCTGTAAGAGGGTATCCTCATTCAGGCGATTACGAGGTCCCAAAGAGAGGTGGATCTATTATGACAGTAGATCTAACATTGTCTTCGCCGCATTTTGTAATGATATTTCAAGTAACATAAGATATATTGACATCTTACTGAATGGTACCAAAGTGCGCCTTCAAGTGGATACGGCCTCTGACATTACACTTATTTAAGAGAAAACATGGGATTATTTACACAGACCGGCATACGTCCAGACCGATCATGTGGCACGGAACGTCTCGGGGACTCAAATTCCAATTGTGGGAAAGTTAAAATGTGAGTTTCAGCTTGGCAATTTGCATGCTTTCGGTATCTGTTACCTTGTAGAGGAACTTAAGTTGAATTTATTAAGTATAGGCTGGATTGATGAACTGGGATTATTCGACGTGCCATTGAATTCAGACTGTAGTCAAGTTTGTCCAGTTACTAAAATCATGTCCACTTATCAGAAACCAAGGTCGTTGGTCGACGCAGACGTTAAAGCCAAAATGATTTCACAATTGCAGGGAAAGTATCATAGCCTGTTTGAAGATGGTCTTGGTCGGTGTACACAGGCAAAAGCTACCTTGTACCTTTATTCAGATATAAAACCAGTTTTCTGTCCCAAAAGACCGGTTCCGTATGCAACTATTTCTCCGTTGGAGGATGAATTGAACCGGTTGAAAAGAATGGGAGTCATCAGTCCAGTAAACTATTCGGTTTGGGCTACACCCATAGTAGTAATAAAAAAGGCAAATGGGTCGCTACGTTTATGCGGCGATTTCTCAACTGGTCTAAACGGAGCATTGGAGAATTCTCAGTATCCGCTGCCCGCTCCCGAGGACCTGTACGCAAAGCCAAACGGTGGCAAGATTTTTTCTAAGATTGGTTTTTCTGAGGCCTATCTACAAGTAGAATTCGACACATGCAGTAAGCAGTTTCTAACCATTAACACACATCGTGGACTGTACCAGTTCAACCGTCTATCATTCGGTGTGAAGTGTGCTCCAGCGATTTTTCAGCAGATCATGGACACGATGTTAGCTGGTTTGACGTGTGCAATGGCTTACTTGGACGACATTATTATTGTTAGTACCACAGTAGAAGATCATCAGTCGCATCTTGCTTCGGTTTTTAAACGCATCGAAGAGCATGGTTTCCACATCAAATCCAACGATTTCTTCTTCTCCATAAAAAGTATTCAATTTCGCTATCGACCAGAAGAGTCGTAAACCTGACCCAGAGAAGATAAAAGCCATAACAGAAATGCCCCCACCAACAGATAAGACTACCCTCCAATCCTCCGTAGGCCTTTTAAACTATTACAATAATTCTGTGCTTCATGTGCATGATGTCCGTGCATCATTGAATCATCTGCTTAAGAAGGATTGGCCACGACTCTGCTCATAAGCCGGCCAGTTTTTGTTCGTGTGTATCAAACAAACTTTCGTGACCATGCCGTCAAAACTTGGTTGAGATATCCACATAGATAAGACATTTTCTTTCTTTCAGTTTTTTGTATGGATTTGCCGTGTACTTATTTGGATTTCGTATCAATGGGGACACTATGGATATTTGCAAATGCTACTCTTATTTGGTTAATAATCTTTCGGTCGGTGTATCCTCGGTAGACCGCTAGTTGACAGCACGTGTGAGGCAAAATAGTGCTGCTTTTGCCGGTCCTGAAAAACGTGACAGTAAGAACCACAACCCGAGTGTGGACTCGAAGCGGCTTGTGCACCGCCCAATGATGCTGTCCAAGCTGCCGTTCTTAAGTGAAATTTGGGCATTGTGTAGAAAGATTTTGCGGTACCAGTCGATTCCACTTGCAGTCGTTCCACGCATCCAAATAAGTTGTCAGGTGGACAGGGGCTGGACCGAATCCCTGTAGATGCTCGGTCGGATACATTAGCTAGGACATGTCAGCAGCATGGCCGATGAACAGAATCCGAAGCGGCTACCATACGGCTAACCGAAGGCAGGTAAACATAGTCTTGGTTGTCAGAATCTTCGACACTGGAGTGTTATCTGAGTGAGTCTAAACAAATGAGACCAAAAATATCTTCCTCGATCCGGAGGTACAATTACATGGGCTCTAAAATTGAGAGCTACCGCCTTACCAGTACGCGCGCCAATGTGGTTGCTGTCGTGTCACTGATGGAAACAACTTCTGATAAACTCGTGGAACGATCATTACACGTCGGAATATGTATAGTATAATGTGTCAACGTGAATGCACGAAATCGGAACGTCTGAGGCGGTGAAAATGCCAGCTTTGTTTGTGCTGCGACAAGATATCTTAAAACGCTTGCAGACAAGTTCTTGCCCATTCATGAACATCAGCACTGATACTTGGCTGGTCAAAACGATCACAGATGAGCTCATAGTTGTTCATATACTCACATACGTGAGTTTGTGAAACGCAACAGCGACCGTATGACGATTCCATGACGGAACAAACAGTCGACAGAGAAGTTTGGTGACCACGTTAACGATGGTTTCAGTGGAAGTATGGAGTGAGACGGATTTTAACTGTTGCAGTCATGGAAGTGTAGATGTTATTGTAGTTTGCGATCCGTATATCTTTCCTCCGCCATTTTGACAAAATCGATCAGCAAGGATGGTTTCATAAGTTTACCATTTGGCCGAGATAAGGCTTCTGCGACTTGGTTGGATGATCCAGAGGTAACGCGGGTGTTAATTTTTAATTGAGAAATGAAATCCAAATGACAAACTTCCCTGAACTGTGATTAGACACACGTGCTTCTGGTCCTTGCTTGGGTTGCACATGGAATATTTCACCTTTGAGCAAATTCTGTAAGTGCTGCTTGAAAAAAAGTGGATAGAAATTCTTTATCAGTTCATTCTACATGTTCTAACATAGTGAAATTTATTTGAGGAGTTCAAACCGTTACATAGATCCATCTACATGTTTGTGTAAAACAACAACAATAGCGAAATCGAAGGCATTGTTAGGCAAGGATAGCTATGGATCATGTCACATGTGGTTTAACGAGACACAGTTGGTTAAAGCTCTCATGATATTTAGAACAGCTTGTGTAACCCTAGTGCCAATAACCAAACTAAAATCGATCGGATATAGGAGAGTGATTATCGGTAGAATCAACATGACGCCGTTCGAAATAGAACGTTGATAAAAAAATGGGCCTACCCAAAATTTGTTGAAGTTACTTAGTGGTCATTGTGGCTAGGAAAGTGGAGACTGTTTTCGGTTTTTCAGTCGATGGGCAAATCCTGCTCGGGTCATTCACGTGATCAGGCAATTTAAGTGCGGATTTTTCAGGCTAAAAATAATTTGTAGTAATTGCATCAGCGACATTCGAAATACGCCGGATATGTAAATATGAGTGTTGCAAATGTGTCTGTTTGTTCACACTCACGACAGATAAGACTGACAGACAAAATTGATATGCAAAGACGACATCGAGTACGCTCACAATATAGCTTATAAATCCCTGAAATGTTTGTTCGGTAGTTCCTAAACGAACGGCATGCTAGTGAATTCTAAACAATTAGATGGTGTAGTGATGATAATCTTTGTAATATTTGACGGTTCGATGGATGTATGGAGGTAGGCATGGATGATATCAAAATGGCAGCCAGATAGACTGATTCAGTAAAACAAAAACAGCGGGGCTAGATTCAACAAAAGTGACAGAAAGAGAGAAGACGACATGTGTACAGGTTATTAACTTAGAAAATTTTGAGTGTAGCTAACATTCGACAAGGTCAGTGAAGCTGCTCTTCTGCGGATTATAATGGTGAACTAACCGATAATCGGTTTTGTTAACAAGCACAATGTACAAAACAGTCAAGCATCTAAAATCAGGTGTCCTAGTTGGAGGGCACAATATGAGCTGAATCCGTATGAATTAAATACAACCGTCCACCTCAATTTTGTGTAGAATTGTGAAGAAACACAGGATTATCTTTCAGAAGAGAGTTGATAATTTTATATTTCACCTCGTCAAGCTTTCACCCGAATAAAACATAAAAACCTCGCCAGTGTTAATGAGAACGCTTTGTGCTATTGCGATTTGTCAGCGAATATGTCAACAACAAACCAAGCAGAAGCACTTTTGTGGACGGCTTTTGAAAACAGGTCCACAATAACTATGTTCAATAACATAACCGAAGAGACTGTTCCGCTTTCGTTTGACGGAATCCGCGGTGTTCCACTGGAGTGGAATAAAAATGTCATCACTCTTACGGTGAATAGATCGGCCGTTTTAACTTCATCCCCTGTTCATCTATTGTAACCTGCATCGTGGTCAGTTAGCGAAAAAAAATCTGCTGTTTTTGGGATAATTACATTGTTCTTCGGCTTTCTTGCGTCTAAATGATAGTTTTGAATTCAAATTCCACCCAGTTTCGTTACCCTTGGACCAGGATGTTTTCATCTCTCTAGATCCAAACTTACAAGGATGCTATTGGAATATCTCGGCAGGAGACGTATTGCGAGATATAGCCGAAATTCGTTTTGAGCCCGTTTCATTCTACCAAGCTTCCATGATCAAAAGTGACTCCGAATGAGGATAGCAATATGTTTATCATGAGCGTTCGCTTTGAGAATGAATATGAATCAAAATTGGACGGAATTTACAAACCCCTGCATGTACCTATCAGCTCCAAGAAAAACCTCGAGTGAACCATGATGACATCAACAGGAGATGGCTTCGTCTATATATGACGTCCTAACTTCTATCAGCAACTCTAGAATAAAAAAATGCCATTTAGTGTAAATTAGTAAAATTGTTAGTGATTAACAGTGCTGGAAAAAAATTATGTGTAAACCCATTTCGCGAATAAGAAAGAGTGTGAAGTTTCATTCAACGTGTGGTTGACAAAATTAACATTTGGTATTATGTGCTGTAAAAGTCTGGTTGTATAATTTGACGTCGAATAGTGACTCATAACCATTAACTCTCTACACCCACATACACCTTTTTATGGTACGCAATTCTCAGTTTCCCTTGGTGTTTTTGGAATATGAATCAATGTTACTCGTCATTCGTACAACTCGGATACGTAACAAAGGATAAGTGGGTCATGCATAAAGCCTACGAGATGTAAACCGAATTTTATACACAG
>JTDE01000503.1:202904-229012 GCA_014338405.1 Paragonimus skrjabini miyazakii
GGTCAGAAGTGTAGCAGTTCGAAAACTCTTTAAGCACGATCAAGTCTATGAAAAGGCTTCAGGTTTGCTTCTGATGAATAGCGCTTTTTACCTTCGGATACACTTTCATGAGCCACTACGCACCTGCCTTCGCATAAGGTATGACAGTCAATCATATCTCCAGGTAAGTAGCACTCAGTTCGTCCGATCGCCTCAAGATTAGACATAGTAACCCGCCTATTAACCCCGGGCGATGGACTCACAACGAAGATCCACCGAACAATTTGGTTTGCTAATGGAAGACAGTCTGCAGCTAGTAACAGTACGTTTAGCACGGTTGAAGATAAAAGACACATCGATCCTTCAATCCGGGAAGTTCAGGAAATATATTTCAAGGTGGCAACCGACGAACAACAACACTAGTACTTTGCATTTTTAGATTCAGTCAGATGTTTGCTTTCATATGTACTACGTATCTTACAGGTTTGAGCGGCCTTTCATTTTACCCAGTACATAACCCTGGTGCTTTCCATATTCACACATCAGCTTTCTCCACTCCTCTAAGCAGAGCTTCATATTGTCAGTACGCTTACAGTAAAAGTTACAGTGGTAGCGTCCCCGATTTTGTTTTCGCGGTCAATCATTGGATGATTCATGTGAGTTTACGTGCCATTCAATATCTTCCACCAACAGTGGGTTGAAGGAATGATTTGCTTGCGACTTAGCCCGGGATGATGGCGAAAATGAAAACGGCCAATAAACACAATAAAATACGTAGTCAGTCAAGTGGGTGGTTTTTTCGTTTTGAGCACACCCTGTATTCACGCAGGTCACCAGAGTTAGCTGACGTTTGAATGAGCTGCATTGGACTGGTAATTGTTTAGCATAATTACATTTCGAAATGTGAATGCTGTTGGTGATGAGAGGATTTACGAAATAGCGATTGCGAACGTTCCGTCGCCGTGCTGAGTTACATTTTCAACCATACACCTCTTAAAGTTGCACTGACCAAACAACTCAGAAAACAACTACATACATCTGTAGAGTGCTTCTAAAACAGAAAAACCGAAATCTTCATGCAAATTTAAAAGGAGAAGTCATGTTATCGGAGATTCCGATATGGAAGCTCGTTTAAACACTCAATCTTCCTTTCAGTTAATATATATATTAAAGTTGTGTTGGCTTGACCAGCAGGTTCAGTATGATATTACGCAGTCAAAACCCAAAAGTAATCGCGCTGTCCAAAACAAGGTCGAGCAACACTAATCTCCAACGAATCCAATGTGTGCACTAACATTTAGCAGACGTTTATCTTCCATGGCATATTCATCAGCCATACCCTTACATGAAGCCAGATCATGAAAACTTCTATAGTTATTGCCACAACATGTAGTAAGTATTCTACTAGAGTGGCCGAAAAATTTGATGCCCAGGACTTACAGTCGGTGACGTTTCTCCGCATATTCTCAAGCCATGACCTGCTAAAAATGGAAAGGATTTTGAAGCAGCGTCAAACCAACTACCTCGGCACAACACTTTAACCGTTGCCAGTTAGTTGTTTGGATAGTTTTAAAGGTCCGTCATAGATCCACTTATTGGTGGCTCTCTAAAAGATAATGAGCAATTGATGATACCGATGGTTCGTATGCTGCTTTTAGGTTCACAAAACTGTGTGGACTTTTAGCTGCATCAACTGCTTCATGCTCCACATTGGGATGAGTTTGGATTTTCCAGGCTCCAACCGCCAATCTGCTGCAACGATTACCGTGTCAACATGTCAGTTACATAGGTATAATTAAATGTGGACTATAACCACCAAAGGAAACCAAAGTTTTAACAGTAAAATGGAAATTCGACTCGCATTGTGAATTAATCTGAGAGCAATACACTTAAGCGTCGTCGTAGTAATTTTTCCATTGTACTACAAACGTAAATGTCTTAATTTTTGCACTTCAGAAGATTTACTCTAGAAAAGGTGGTGAACAACACATACGGCTTCGTTAATTGCAGTGTACGTTGGATTGTGCCCTGGATACAAACCTCTTCATTACTGCCAAGTAACGTCGGAATAATGTTTGCTTTCTACTACATTTGTATGCAACGGTTGAATTGCATGTCCTGACCACTTCTTGTTTAAAAGATATATAAGAAGTTGATTTCGATTGCCAAGAAAAGGTGGAGAGAACACTATGTGCTTAAAGATCACGGGTTGCCGTAAGTGCTGTGGTTCACGTAAAATAAACTGATCTACTACTGCAGCTTTATCGGCGGAGCAGCATACACCGAACTCACGGAGAGACGCATATAATTTAAAATGGACAAAATCTTGCCAAAAATGGCTACTAACCTTCCGTGGTTGTAACTCCTGTAGCCCGGTCGCAAAACCCTTGATCTACAAATAACGTAGATTTACTTCGTCTGATTGGCCAGCAGAATTACGCAAGTGCAGTAAATTTTTACAAAGCCGCTTTTGATATGGAAGTCCTTGTCTGTTTAGGATGAATACAAGACGATCACATACTTGACCTGGTTAACAAACTCTTTGATTCCGTACAGTTTATTATTTGTGTGATTACTTATTTATTTGTTGAACTAGCGAAAGCCACTTTCCATATATCTTATGGTTTCATCAATGCAACAGTCGAGTGAGATTTTGTGCCATAAATAGTACTTCACAAATATTGTTATTCTAAGATTATTGAGGACAAACGATGGATATAAGCATTATTGCAACACCCCTCCCAGTAAATATGTTGCTCGTTTTATGTCACTGACAGGTACATCCTTGCGTAAACAGGCTTCGGCATTATTGAAGAAGTAGGGCGTAAGGCGCATGAAACCACCCAGAAAACACTCGTCTCGTTGTCGAAACAAATGACCGGGAGTATAAGGTTATTTTTTGCCGTAAATCAATCTCTGAATGAGCGTGCAGATTTATGTTTTTACAACTCCCACACGTTACTGAATGCGCATAAAATATTGATATTCACTCTGTAGGAGATCTGTTTTGATACTGAAGTTGTTGCCGAAAACGGTAACAAGAAACGTGTAACTGAAAACAGATAACCGTCTACGATGTCTTTGACCTTTATCCATTTTAATGGTAAACGGCCCTGAGGGTTAAACAAGGCTTCAATACAAGTTAACTAAACTCACAAAAAGAATGGATCTGAACCGATAAAAGTTATTAGACTATCCAAAAGTAGATCTTCATTTACTCTATGTTTATCTTTTGGTTTCATAAACGGGTCTGGGAAAATTACTGAACCTCCACCTCGGGAACCAGTGAATAGAAGTGACCATTTTGATCGCCTCTTCTTTTGCTTACGACTCGTCTGACAGCTTTTATGGCAAATAGAATTTTGGCTGTTGAATACCTTGTATTTAGGCTGGATACGGACTAGCAAATAGAATCCTGCGTCGAATAACAACACGCACCCTACAGTCTGAGCTACAACCTTATCCATGGATCGATTACAGACACATCTCACCAGGCTACATACACTTAGGCACGTCATACGGGGGACGAACTGCGCCTACGAAATTTCATATGTAGTAAGGCACGGGTACATCGATCTTGATGTTTATCACAAACACTGTATTACTGAGATGTAGTTCTGTAGATTTCAGTTTACACAGGAAAATGGATGCATACTAGATTTCACCGTTGAGATCCCTGAAAGTCCGCAGAGTGTAAACAGTGGCATCAGCAAGCGAGTTTTGGACAAAACAGCCAGCCAGCTCAACTACTGACTAGCGAATCGATCAACTTGAAACGACTGGTATTAAATTTGGTTGGTCTCACTTCGTAGTCAAGGTGCTCGTTTATCAGACAGAACAGAGCCGATTCCTTCAGCAGTTTGAAGTTTCCGATCCTGAATTCTTTTGTTCTATGTAATTTCGAGAATTTCTAGTTCATGTGTCGGCCGATGGATTAACATGATTAACTTGATTTGCTGATTTGTACTCGGTGCCAGTACGTTTTTGGTGACCAGTACATAAAACACAAAACTATGAGCTTGATGTGCTTCGTTTCTTGGAAGCTACGCTTTGATGAGTGGCAAACTTGGCATCACATTACCCAGCCTGATAGCTTTCATGACAAACCGAGTATTGCATCCTCATCAAATCAATAGAAGTAGAACAAACAGATGTTCATCGGCTGTCCAGTTGATTAACAAAAGCATAAACTTTGTCCGACAAATTTCACCGTATCTTTCATAAGTGTGGCTGACATAATGAGATAGAAAAACTCTTCGAGAAAAACAAAGAAAAACCAAATATGTAAATTACACAGAAAACATGCAGCTCAATTTCTTTTGTATACATGAAACTGACTGAATCACAAAATTAGATGTTGTCAGATAACAAATAATCTGAAAACGGTATTATAAGAAGCGAGAACAGAATAAGCTTACAAAAGTATCTCTGAATTGTTTGGACATTCCACAATAGAGAATGAAGTTAATGCTATTGTTCAAAAGGGTGAGGAAATCGGAAAAATCACCCAATTTCTCATAGACGTTCCTGCTGAAACATCGTCCCAAGAAATGATTCAACAGAAGCATTGCAGACTGGAATTGTACAACAAAAAGAGTATATTTTCAGAATCAATTAGTATTAAATATATGTTTCTTTATTTGGTTTCACTGGAAAACTCTTTAAATTTGTAATTGAAGAAATTCAAAAATCGACAATGTGAACCTAACAATCAAACTGCATGAAAAATGACTCCATAACAGTTAAACGAATGGGAAGAATACAACCATACATGATATATTTATACATTTCGTCATTAATTTATATAATCTATCTAGTCGAACGCAGGACAATTGCGCTGTGTAAATTCGAGTCTTGTAACCTGGCTTAACCTACTGTATAAACAATAAGAGAATTGCCAATATTATAGGTGACAATAAGTTAGATGTCAGACCAGTTTTCTAATCATTATACCTAAACCACGCTGCTGCTTTTTCCATTTTACAAGCAGGACAACGTAGCATCCTGTTTATCAGTCGTAGCTAAAACGTTTGTTTGCTTGTTTCCGGTAGACATTTGCCATTCTTATGATTGTTTATCTATCTAGACTCGAGAATGCAAAATAAACATCTGATTTTTTGAACCATATCCAATGATCATTTAACTTACTTCTCTTTCATATAAAACGGCAGCTGCAAACCAATTTATGTAGGCTTTTGTTTGGGTAAAACATTGATCTCGAGGGCACAAGACACCAACATACTCGTCTTTATTGATCGCCTAACAGAAAATAATTCTCCAGTGTACAACATTAGCAGACATTCCTGAAGTTCGGGTGGAGAAATTGTTAGTCGGATCATACCAACCAATAATAAACAGGTGAAATGGCTGTCTACTTTTGTTAAAGTTGGTGAATTGATTTTGGTGGAATAACATCTGCTTATTATTTACCAATCGATTGTACTTGAGAACATAGTTTTTGATGTGTGGCTTGCGATATAAAACACAATAATAAAATCCCGTAAATACGCTTTCTTGTTATGTTGGTAACGCGCAGTAAGAATATATAATACGTAAACTTATGTTCGCTTTCATTTCAGTACGCTTGATACATCATAATAGACGGGAGTTCAATCGGTATTGGGCGTCTTTTTTCAGACTCGGTCGTCGAACGTTGGCTGACGACACGAAGTTCATTGTTATAGTTGTTGCTTGGTTTACTCCCGGAGAATTTAACTGCACGACACATACATTTATATGTTTTTGATGACCAAATAGGATTTTTGGAACCAAGGGTTACTCAGAGTTACCTAAGGGCATATATATTGTGTAGCCAATCTATGGTAAGAATGACCAATCTTAGTGGTTTCACACTCAATCCGTCTATAGATCCTGTGTAGTGATTGGTTCGCAGTCGTTCACACTGTTGGCACGGACTGCGATCCTACCGTTGGATCTACAGTTTGAACCCAGGTAAATGTGCTCATAAGTTTCATCAGCCTACGTGCATAAATTTATTAGACTAGTCATAAGTTCCGCGATTAATATGTCAAATAACTTCGTAGTTCGATAATTACTATCTTGGCTTGTGAAAAATAGGCAGGATGTTCATTCTTTTTGTATATGGAATTTAATACAGACTGGTGGTAAGAGTTGGAAGGACCACAAAAATTAAGACCATCAGATGGATAGTAAACAATACAACCATTGCGTACAAATCGGTTTTTTGTTTTCACGGTGATGCAATTAGTGTAGTACATTTCCGTTGTTGTACTTAACCAGTGACTGATATCAGCGAACTTCCGGACATAAAATAAAGTTGATTATTGTCGCTCTATCTGAGAGTATGTTTCACGAAAAAACTTCTTTTAGGAGGATAGCAAAATTCCCGTTCTCACAACAATAATACATCAGAATATCAATTAATTTGATGACTTTGAGAAATGTTCAATCAGATCACCAACTTTTGTCTGTTAGTAATTTGGAGTTTCGTTATCCAATATTCACAGAGCAAAAGCTAACCACAACACTGGAAAAACTGTTTCCCTTGTATGTAACTGTAAGAAAATCATGAACTTGAGCTATCAAGCGTATACCGATTCATCCAAGTGGAACACGCCCTCAAAAAAAGAAACGGAGAACAATTAAATAGGATGACGATGTACAGCTGAAAATAGGATTTTCACCACTTAGTGCATTAACAGAGGGAAAGCATTTGATGTTGTATCTGTGTTATACAAATGAGAATAAAAAGCAAGTTTAACAGTAGAAGTTGCAAAGTTACAAAAACATCAGGCAAATGTAAGGTCTGTATTTAGAAAATTTACCCGAGCTGTACAGTACGAATTTAAAGGTTGTTTATCTTAATCGATCGATGCGGAACGCGGAACAAGCGGAGCACGAAATACGCATGTTCCAGCAAACTTTATAAATGAAGGACTAGAATGGATGGTGCCTTAGTGTTTTGACAAGTCTTATATATTATAACAACTTAATACTTGTGCGACAGTTAAATATAACAATTAATTCTTGGAAATTTTGAAACGTTATTTCAATAAATGTTCAGGAGGATAAATCAACGGCACTATAAATTGAAAAGTAACAATGTTACGTGAATCCTGTAATTGCAGGGAGATCCTAAACTAACTCTTCTCGAATTTTCACACCTCATAACCGACGAGAGGAAACCCCAGGTTGTATTAACCAAGCCACAAGTTTCCGTCTAAAACGTTCCACCTAAGCAACCAATTATTAAACCACCACACTCTTTTTAGCTTTCACCAAACAATTCCGAGAAGGCTTCTTTATGTGGAATGACTGGTTTAATATATTCCTAATTTTTTCGGAGTCTATCTCACTTACTACATAGAAGCTATTATGAAGTAGATAAAACTAACTGAAAAACGCAAGCGCAATAATTCTAAAAGAACAATTTTCAAAAGAAGATCGATAATAACCACAAGTCCTGAAAGAGAATATCATGATGTCTAAAAATTTGTACTCGGAAAATGAAAGCGTTGCTTTTAGCTAATTGATTGCATGCTGGTAAAGACCTTAACAATATGTCACTGTATCTAACCCCTAGTCAATAAGATACATCTAAAGTCTTGCCTAAAGTGTTCTTCGCATTCAAATGGGCTATTTATTTTGGCTAACCTGACATTAACTCAAAGTTTGATGCACTATGGGAACTAGTTACAAATATATATTACAGTCAGGCGTGCAGCTTCTAGCAGACAAATGAACCATTCTAAATATTGTAACGTTTGCTGAATTGTTCCATCAGATGTGCATAGAATCCAACAAAAGCACTGTTCCCATAGACGTTTTCAAACAGAGCTGTAGAACTATGAACTATAAATTCTTAGCAAGGAAACTTTCAACGGAGGATACCGCTAACCTGTTAACAGGAATGTCATAATCGCCGTTACTGACTAATGTCAATGCGTGAACACCGCCAACCATAGCCAGCTATACGGAGAACATCGTGACATCCCCCCACGTGTTTCAGGTTAACCCTTTTGTTCGTTGTTACTGTTTATTTCGATCTTCATAGTCGATTTATTGTGACCACCGAAGACGATTAGCCTGATAATCCATTTATTGCGCAATGTCCCGTACAGATCATGTCAAAAATTAAACCACAAACGCGCACTCATTTGCACAGCAGACGTGCATTTACATACATTGGGTAAGAGTACGTTATCATCCGTCTTGGTGGAAGTTCTCACACCGCACCTACACATTATTCCGATAGTCGCTTCCTGTCCGTCGTCTTCCTGGCGTTCGGAGCTTACCCTTTCGTTCCTGAATGTCGCCTGTGGGTAACCTACTACTTGTGAGTAGTTTACTACTCACAACGAAACTGCCTGCCACACAACAAATTGACTGACCCTCTTCTTTTTGGCCACGCTCGTTTCTATATTCTCTTAAGTCTTGTCTGTCACTCTATTTCTCTCTATGTTTCGATAGGTACTATTACTTAGCAGCCTTCAGAATTGAGGGGATAACCGTGGGTCTTACTTTATCCACATCACGTTCGAGGACAGAAGAGATTTAGGTGTCTTGATACAATAGAGAGAAAGATGTAGAAAATTAAAAAGCAAACTTATTGCAAGCATTGCCTTCGACCTTGGAGCAAGTATGTATGGATTTTAATCATGTTAAAAATGAACAAAGCGTTATTTGGTTTTAACAAGGTATTCTGAATGTAATGCTTTAGTGTAAACAATGTCGCTTTTCTCATTTCTCCAAGCCCAATCATTGACACAATTCAACGTTGTCATCCTGACGCAGAACACTATGATTTGTTTATCAGCGTTATAAATTCTGGCATCAAAATGCCGATGTGGTCGGGTTGTTTGCAACTGAAATATAACTACTACAAATTCCCCTCAAAAGGAGGTCCTCAGATTTGGACCAACTTTAGCTTACTTCTTGTATGTCCTGTTTAGGAAACAGCACCGTGTACCAACAAAAACTGAGCTAGCAATCAACATATTTCAGGTAAACAATGATGAAAAATGACAAGGTGGTAAATAACCAACAACTGAAACATATAGATGGGTCCGTTAAATGCAGACTAAACAGAGAACGGTCATTTGAAGGGGAGCACCATCCCGTTGAGACAGTGATGTTATTGAACAGAGAGGGTAGATGAGAATATCACGCGAAATGATGGTTGGACTTGCTTGTGTTAGCCAAGAGGTTGGTTAAATTCAATTACGTAGCTAACCATTTCATGCACACAATTTCTAGTTCAGAATAAAAATGGACGATGTTCCGCGCTTTACAGTAACGCAAGCAAAGAAAACTATATTTTGTGTTATAAAACAGTTTTTAAAAATCTCCGTAAATGTCTGTGTTATCGCATCATCCAAATGCTTTCGGCTCGTGTGTGAAATATTTCTAGGTTCAAGGTCAAAAAGAATAAATCTTCAGCCAATGATCGACAAAATTATCGACCACACCTGTTTTGACTGACCGACATTGTATAAAACCTGGCAAACTAAACGGGCTCATGGCAAATTTATGTTGTGAACACGCCCCAACAAGGACTGTATCAGCTAGTAAATATAATTATCTATGTGCCTATAATAGGAAGGTCACCAGAAATGCAAACCGGACTGTATCGCTCAATCTAAAATGTCACCACATCATTTCTACTCAGCTTTGAGCAACGATTGGTAATAACCTGAAAGTTGTTTTGAATGGCATTTTGTGTTCATAACGCGTGCTTCAGTGCCAATACGTTATGCACGTCAGATCGGGTGTGACCAACTATTCCATCCTAAATCGCTATTGATACTGATCGTCTCACTTTTATCGAACAGTCGTCTGGATAACAATTTCATGTTTACAAAAGTTTAAATCTATGAATACATACACCACTAAACATTGATTGAGTTGATCAAAAATGCAAGAAGACAAGCATTTCGATCTATCGAACTCCATTACTTGCTCACGGCCATCGTTGTTGTTTACTCTGAAGTGAGTATGGTAGTCGTGTTTGGAAAGGTGCTGCCTGTCAGTTTGGGAAGCTGTCTACTATCCAACCACCAGCACTTATAGGGGATCAGTACTGTATGTGAAACAGCCGTCGTCTATTGGTTAAAAACTGGACAGGGATCTCAGAAAATCCTCCAGCCACACAACCATCCATGAACTAGTTCCAAATTTCCGTCTAGCGTGAAAATATGCGGAGGTAAACCTTCCAACCCCACAAAGTTTTCCACAGTCATAACCGTTTGAAACCACTATGATCGCCGGCATCCCTGTCTGACCAGTCTACAACCCGTATATCTTGCATTGGAATTCGCAATAACCAAACTTTTTGAAGAGTTCTGTTGACTAGAATGCAACACATGTATCCAATTTCATAATAAACGGGTAAATTATATAACGCAGTCATAGCAGACTGTTCGGGGAACTGAATGTCACGGGAAGTGGCTCGATATGCAGATCAGTGGATAGAGAATGGATAGGTGCAACTTGAAGGTCATTTACAATTGATCGTATTCGTCGCACCCCCATAAACTTTCTAGTCAGTCGTTTATAAAAAGCACTTAACTCGAGTAGCCCTCACGTCAATAGCGTATATCCTTGTCAAAAGCACGCAGTCCTGAGAGAACTGTGCTGATCTACCATTAGTCGTGGTCGAAACACTAAGTGTAAACGCTCAGCCCTGTTTTCCTGTGAGTATTGCTCAAATTGCCCGTTCTTCTTAACAAAAGACATGACAACATTATTTTTTAACTCCACCCGGTAAACTGGCACATTAAAACTTGTCCTTAAATTGAAATAACAGAGATCCTTGAAGCCGTGGAAATACATTTTGATTACCGGCAAGTAATAGGCAGTTCTAAGTTTGATTGTGGTAACGATTTTCACTACCGATGAGCTATAAACTGGGAAAAAGTTCAGTTTCTTTTCGAATGAGAATTTCTGAAGATTCTATTGGAATCTAACGAACGAAGTCAATTTTGACCAAAATCTCATTTCTTACCAGGGAGGGTGAGAATTTTTTTCGTCGTTGCGAAAACTCACTAAGCTGAACAGATGGAAGTGTCATAAACAAAATCGGTAAAATAAACGTAAACTAAACAGTGTGTACAGTTTCTCTGTGGTTTGGTTGTATGTTAAAACAGGAAGTTGGTTTCACCTTTACGATCCCATCAAAACTATCTTACACGCCGGATATCGTAAAAAAAAATCTTAGCATACTGGGGAGATACTTTTTCAAATGATTTTATGCAAATATGCTTTGGTAAAAATGAACACTCAGCTATGAAGCGTGAAAGCATTAACAGAATACTTGGATGACACTTATACTTCTCCATCACATAAAGGTAATGTTTTCAGTTTATATCTCGACTACCAGCATTCGTTTAGAGTCGATGGTGCGCATCCTGTAGCATGGGCTATCGTACATTTCAAAAGGCAGCTACAAAAATAGCTACCAAACAGAGATGGGACAACCAAATGGCTCCTGGTAGAGCAAAGTCTGTCAACAGTGCCCTATAATTATTTCTTCTCTTCAGGGGAGGCTGAAAAGGCTCAGACTTCCTGCGAGTCGACGAAAGTCTAGCCGGCCATAGAGAGGTAGATAATTCCATCTAACGCTAATCTTTGGTGGGATACTTCCGCCTGATTCAAAAGAGTGAGAACGATTGGTGGCCCTCACGCTTCTATATATGCGACTATTTTGCCAGCTCATAAATATCAAATGACAAATAATAGGGCGTCATACTGAATGTGTACAAACATTCCTCGTGGAATTTAGTAGGGATATCTCTAGCGTGCTATCTCACCATGTCACTACTGATGGTAGTCTGATGTATACATACGGTCTTAGGACCAACTTCATTGGCACCAGTGTTCTCCGTGCCAAACATATGCGGACAGGTGTTGATTGCTGAGTTTCCTCCCTTCAAACAATTTTCATCGTAAGGAACCCAAGATAAGATTTTGACACTTGCGCAGGTCATCGATGTAGAAATCTTCTTTTGTTCATTTCAGATTGAATTATGCCGTTAATTCAAGCGCCACAACAATGGGATTACAACAAAGTTGGAATTTACAAAGAATTTCCTGGCACAATCTGGAAGCCATTCCGTCGGGCATATTCTTAGTTCGCATATTCTTGTGTTTTTCAGTAATTGTACTTTTCAAAACCAGGGACATTATTGTTCCATAATTGATTCGACATGACCGAATCGATGTCACAATCTGTCCAAACCTGACTCAAATAACGCGAAAGGTGTGACTTGTTGACTTGTTTCGATGCCTTGGTTTCAACTTTCAAGCGTCCACTGAGACTGGTGGAACCCTGATCTAAGATGGACAGCTATGATTGAGAGGAGTAAACAAATCAGCGTTTCCGACTGTCTAGGGAAGCCTAAACCGTTTACATATCCTTGAATCAATTCACCTGCCTCAACTAAACCATAACTCTTCACTTAACACTAATTAACTTTTACCTAACTAAAATTATTTTTCATAAGTAACTGGTCAAAATCTCATGATCGCCTGTTGAGAAAAGATTAAAACAATGAATGCTTGATTTGAATTTCCGTTTATTTCTTCCTTAGGGGTGTTAAAACATTCTCCATCAACCACCGGGATTCTGGGGAATTCATGACTAATTAATCCTTCTTCATTTGGTAGCCTTTATTAATTTCACATATATGTAGTATGTAAGTAGTTTTCAATATGTGCTCGCTGAGATGAATTTAACCATAACCTGACTACTTTTTGTCAATTGGTCAGGAATTTTAACGTATTTTTTATCTCTACTCATTTGGTTTTTACTTTTAGGACAATGGTTAATGATTATATAATTACATCTCCATATGTACAAGCCGAGTGAGTATGCTCACATATACTATTCGAAAGGATTACTGTACCTAAATGTATAAACCATATTCGAGGTCCGCAAGTTGAAATCTCACCTCATCGGTTGCGATGGGCAACCCTGTTTACCCTTACTTCAGTGACCTCAGGTCATTGGTTTGTTCTAACGATTTTATGTGGTTGTTTGTTAACATAAATTTGAGCGTAATAAGCCTATGAACACAGTGACACTAACCAGTAATCCAGATCGGAGCCACTTAGTTCCTTGTTACTCTCACTGTTCTGTATGTTTCCACTATTGATAGAGCGGAATCGCATTAATCGATACGGGTCAAAGTAAACGTGAAATATTGAATTAAATAGAACAAACGAGATGACCAGATGTAGATAGCAAAAGGACTCGTAGTATACAAATGTAACTGCGCTAAACATGCCACCCAGTGTCAAATTTCCTTCATATAATCTTAGCTAGGAAGAAACCGCCCTCAATCCCACACCGGAGTACATAAACTCAGTCAACACAGCGTGGAATAGTAATCTCAAAGCGTTTTTACAGACGCTAGGTCTTCCGAATATGAACAGCGACATTCCAGATGCGCAGTTATTAGTTTCCCCTTATTTGTAGATCACACCTCGGCTACATATGTGTTTGGAGAAAAAGTGAGGTGACAAAAGTATGATGTTGACTAGTCGCCAAGAAGATATATGGAGCTCTGGTCTGCTGTGAAAAGTATAATATTACAACGGTATCGTTTTCTCACGACTACTAGAAAATACAGCAGCGTAACTCCTTTAAAGTTTTCAATTTACTTACAAATGTACATCTCAACATTATGACTGGTCGATGTTTACAAAGAAGCGTGAACAATTGTCGTAATCAAAAATTACAAATCCATACAACAGCGTTACAGTAATATAAACAATCAGTTCACTTTTTACAGTCCACTAATTATTTAGATACATGGACACCTGCCACGTAATCTACTTAAGCGGAACAAATTAACTACCAGCATGTCTAGTAATATTTGTATTTACGAAATAATAAAAGGCAGGACGCCGCTACACACTTTGACGTTCAAAGCCCGACATCATCAGAAGTTAACCATATTATCCAAACAGGTGATTTCAAGGAACACCATGGAAAGCATTTCCACAAAACAAACTTCGACTTTTAGATGCTACAGATTTTGAAAAATCCATTTGAACGTAGTACGTTTATTTCCTATTGCACATTCTGAACGTTCACCTGGGTAGAGCGTCGCAACAACTTACAAGCTGCAAAGTTTTCGGAAAAACGCGGCGATTTCCAGGGATGATTAAGACAGTAAATGAAAGACTGATTTAATCAGTTCTGCATCGTATGAAAGTTAACCGTTATGAGCTAACAAAGATAAGTTGGTCTGTATAATTGGATATATCTCCATTTCTCACTATTCACTGTTCACTGTATAGTTTTAACATACCCTTAGCCAATCTGACTGAATTTCAATACAATCAATATCTTTAAAGAACGAAAACTGTAGGTTGCCGTAACAAAATACATCATTCTCAAACATTTCTTAGAAACTCATGGTCATCCAAATTACTTAAGAATGCATTGTAGGAGTTTCCGGTGATAGGTCTAATATAATGGCTGGACTGATCAGGCAAAAAGAATGGCCAAAAAGGGTAAACCGTTCATCGGACAAATAGAATTTTATCATTTGGTGGGTTCTTCATTTGGTTGCTGGCGTAAGTTTGCTTGGTTAGAAACGTAACTGGTGAGACAGAATATGGACTACAAGTAACCATTCGCATCGAATGAAAACTTGACGTAGTATATTACGTTTTTCGGATACAGTTGACTTAGCAAAGCACTTCTGCCTACTGGTAACTGTGTGAAATAATGGGTTGATCGATGAAGTATCACCACGGTTGTCATCAGCACTATTGAGCACAATATTCATGGCCCACAATATTTCTGAAATTGTTACATCCATAGCCACTGACGAGATAAGAGGGTCTGGTTCTATAAGCTTGGTGTTTATAAATCATCAGTTTGCACATGGCTTGAATGCTTATCCTACACGTACAACATTCGTGACAGTCATTTTAGAGTAGGAACTCTGAAATATGTCCAAAAATGAATCAAGTTGTTCAACGGATTTATTCATTTTTCCGACTTCTTGGTATATATCAGCTGGTTGTTAAGCCTCACAAAAGAACGAACAATAAACATAGCATTGGATACACGAATATGATTAGCCTGTGGCGCAATATGAAACAGAAAACGCATATGAGGAATCAAATTTGGAACAATATACTCACACCCTTTTGCATATTTTTCAATCCATACAAATCCCGCTGACCATATTTACTCGTCACACGAACACACCATGTCGATAGCTTGAACACGTGACAGTTTCAGTGAAAGTGGGAGCAGTAATTCACTAAAGAAATAGTAATCGGTAACAATTGCAAGTGATTGTCACGTATGAAAAAGCAGTTATTGGTCATCCTCCAAAACAGCTGAGGTTCAATTGGTGAAAGAAAAATGGACGCGTCTTTTAAGCATCCACGAAGACAATGAATAACAGCCATAGGTCCCTTGTGAATTGGTGTCCCGCCACCAAAGAAACGCGGTAGAATGATGTGGACATGATGTTAACGTGTAGTACTGGTTTACAGTAGATTTTCACTTGACAATAATCTTGATGTCCGGCGAAGCAAAAGTGGAAATGGAAAGGTAGGCGGCTGAATTTCTCGGACTTTGCACACGAAGCCACCGTGGTAACACAGACTGATGGATTTATACATATATAGTTGATGACAGAGTACAACGGTAAGTGCCAGCAAAAAGAAACAAGCTAACGAACTCCATTGTAAAATTCAAGAGATCCGGGTCCGTTTTATGAATCTGTATGACATAGGACGTGTGATCGAGATAATTCTGTATTTTCAGCTACATTCGATTTTATCATTTTTATTTTTTGAGACTTTGCAAATGGGGCCAAAACACATGGTTTTCAGATACATACAAACTTAACTGAGTTATATTAGTGTTGCGCAAATGTGAGGTGACTGTTTGATTTCAATTGCTATCACAAAAGTATGTAAGTATATTTTGCTGTGATAGGATCATAGTCGAATCTTTTTTGATTATTTTCTGAGAGGATCGTGCACTTTAGGGTCTCCTGGATAATTGTATTAAATCAGTATTGTTGGTTATTAGTTGGACGCCGACATACTGCTCATAAAATTGAGGCCTTAATTGATATAATCCTCTGGGGGGTATTGTGGACTTAAAATTTCGTGAGAGTTACGCCGTCCAATGGCCGTCAGTTTTTAGCAGTCCTTAATGGCGAACTAGTCAACGTTCTAGTCTTAGCTCATTGCTCGTTTTGTTTGGTGGTAATTGGTTTTTACTTGAAGATGAGCTCATGCACACAGTAACAACTCACTCGTAAGGTTCCAGCTTTGCACAAACGGAATATTATTGAGTTTTAACGAAGTGTGGTCTCCAACGGCTGCGTGTGAGGATACCGGTCACCCCGTAAATTTCCTGTTCAACTTATGCCGCGTAGTAATAAACTTTTCATACTCATCTTTCCTGAAGTAAGGTTTTGTTAAAATTTGTCCCTCATTTTGATGAGTCCCTCATTCGTACATCCGGTCTATTTTAAATGGTTAACCAGTTTACATATATGCTGGTGTTACATCTGTAAATCGTATAACGTTGACATGAAATTTAACTCAGCTTTCATCAGTGGCCCGGTTGATTTAGCGACTTAAAAATACACTGCTTGCTCGTGAGCGATGATGTGAAAATTATTTGCCTGGATTGTATACTAACTATGTTTGCGAAAAACTCTCGAATTCCTGTAAGACTATTCAGGTGGCCCCCTACGATTAGAAACGATGAGGTTGACCTTGATTTTTCATTAGACCTCCATAGTAGTGCATATCATTTTCATGACCAAAATTTGGTTTCATTTGAGCGAGTTCATGAAGCAGTCGTTTTGACCACTATTCCACTGACAACTCTTTAATGAGGGTTGCATTTTTATATCCAACCTAATACTACTTTTAAAAAGAATTTGGCAGACAAGCCTAACTAAATATATGGGAGGTGACGTCTGATGCAGAACGCGCTTGCTTTTTTGCCAATGCCGTCGTAAGAACAAAACCAACAACTGATGGCCGATTTGGGGGGCGTTGTTTGTTTCACAATGTAGGAAAGGATTTATAGATGGGCGGTAATGTGCATAATTAATCAAGTATAAAAAAACCATCTACTTTCCCACAACTACTTGAAATATAACTGTTACTCAGTAAACTGGTGCAGAATCGACGGATGCTCAAAAATTCTTCCATATGCATGTAGGCAAACCCAAATATTGAAGTGAAAATGAGTGCCAATTAACGCAACAAGGAGAAAACCCTCCCTATTTTTGAGTAAAGCGGTCTGTACTCTTTGGGTTATACATCTCTGTTATCAGAACTCAGAGATGGTGTGTTGAAACTGTTATCGTTTGAATCTTCAGAGCGAACTAGTAAGAATCCCGATAACGCAGACGTTCAAACATGTTTCGCACGCTCTATACAATTCTTGTCAATAATATCAGTACTGCTATTCGCAAAAGGTTGTTAACTCACAGAAGTTCACTGCTCCAACAACGTTTTGCTAGTTGTAGCTTTGAACTGTGTCTATGCCATACCGAATATTAGGCGATGAAATGCAAAACGCAAGTATCAGACTTGACCAGTAAAACCTTCCAAATTGAGGAGAAAACTAATCATCGGAAAGAAGTCATTCACATGGACACTTTAGATTGTCGGGTGAAACACTGACAAGTGGTGTTGTGATGAACAAAAAACGGTTGATGCTTACAACAAAATTTTTCATGAAACTAATGAATGAACTTGTGAGTAGTCAGGGATTTGGTTAATTCCAAGCTGAACGTCACCCACAAAAGGGGCCGACTGGAAGGTCCATGAGGATACAACAGCTGCTTTCAACTGTGGGTGATGTTCAGCTTGAGAGTAAACTCGTATCGTCAAATGATAACTGAGCATCATCGTATTACTTTAACACCATGGAAAGCCACTTGCTGGTTTTTTGTATGCAAACGCTGAATGCGTGTTTTGTCTTCCAACAGAATACTCACACATGTACCTCGTCATTCCCAGGTGTGTGTTTAGATTACAAGATCCTGTGTTTGGATTGAACAGCCCACAGTTCTCAAATAAATTCTGCGGAAAACATATGGGTCGTTTTCACCAGGAAAATGCATGCAAGGCTTCGATGTGCAGAGTGCCTTATCATTCAAATGGCGCTTGGAAATTAACCTTAGAATTGTCATAGCTGTGATAAAAATATACAAAGTTAAATGACTTGACGCACAGATTCAAAACAGCAAGTCAGGTCTCCATACAGCATACCTGGCGGGAAGCCTAAAGTAGAATTAAGTTGCATTCAGGCGCGCACTCTTGAACCTAATCAGCCACTGCTTTTTGAATGCTCAAGTGCGCTTGTAGTACGCATCGGAGGCTGTGGTTAGGTTTCTCTTCCAGTGGTAGTCCACTAACTCGTCCAAACTCACAAGCTATATTATTGCTGAATCACGGAAATTGCAAAACTACAGAGTTTTGCTTTCTCCAAGCCGCCGAATGCAAATTCAGAAGGATGAGAGGATTTTATGTTAAGTCTAACCTGTAAGAATTGCAAGCACCCTATGCAGTCCATGAATTAAATTATAATCGTTAACAAAAGGATTTGGTTCAAGTCCTGTTGAGATTTATTCCGATCTTTCACGTAATTTTCATCAAATACGCAGCGTTGCGGATTACTCCTGTGCACAGCCGTTCAAAAGGTGTTATTTGTCTTAAGGGTGATGTTATCACTCCTAGCACAACTTTTAGTGAAAAGACTGTTAGTACAGTTATTGCTGGTGGTTATTTTGCATGAGCTGAACGTTCATTTCTTATCGCCCCAAACAGTTTGCTATGTCCGTATTACAATGTCGAAAACCACATGCCTTACACAAACAAAATATTTCACAATATTGCTTGCATGCCGAAAATAAAGGTATGAATCTCTAATACAGAATAACGGACAGATGTATTACGCTATTTAGAAAAAATTAAACAACACGAATGCAACTGTATCATATAGAACTGGTAAAGATAAAGATGCCTACGTATTTACTGGTGTATGCTTATGCAGAACAGACAAAACAGCACAAGAACGGTTGTTGTTGATCCATGTATTATGTACGCTACATTTTGAGTGTCAATTACCGTATCCGCACAACTAATTGCTTATTCGCTATGTTAGTCAGTGTTGACGTTGTGAGCATTGAGCGTAACCGTGCACGAACTCGGTCTACATCAAGCTCCAAGGTAACATTATAATTTCACAGAACATGGGGGAACAAATAGGTGCCTAATGATTAGACTTCGGCAAAGGCTCACGACCTGTTTCTTGGTTGTTACCGCTTATCAGGTATGTGTCACCGGTGAGATTCAACCAAATATTCCACAATGGGAACGACAGATGCTGAATTTCGTTTACGACAACTCATTTGTGAATTAGTTGTGTCGTTTTCCTCAGAAGAAGCAGAGTTGTACTTCTGCCTAAAATTGACCACTAAACATATTATGCTCATAATAATGCACTTTATATAATTAACAGAAGACAGTGTGTAAGATATAGTAGCCCGCAAGTAAGAAAATATCTGTAAAAGATAAAGGGTGACTGAACAGACAGGATTAGCAAAATACAAACACGTTCATCATGCGTACGCTAATGAACTTCCTAATTAGTCGTTTAGACCAGATTACAAAAAATCCAATCTCATACTTCTGAACCTTTTTTTTCAACATAGATATAAGGGTTTGGATGAAACAGAATACGTACTGTAAATATTTCAGTTCTATGTGACAGCTTGGAATGAATATACGATTCGGATTTATACTAGAGTTTGTTACCTGTGGTCCCAGCAAGTAAGTTCTTTTTCGTTATAATCCAAAACTATGATAAAATGTGATAAAAAACGGTAGAGTGTTTCTTTGTTTTCGGGCACAATAACGAGAAGAGTTTAATGTCCAGATTGGATTCTGTGAATGTTTTAGTTGGAGGGAAATTGCAGCCAGACTACATATTTTGTCGAACGAGAAGTTGCCATTCATTATAACATCCAAAAATGACCAAATAAGCTTGCTGAATGGTTGCATGTTTGTTCCGTAATCATACATAATAAATGAGTTGTTTGTATTATTATGTAACTTTCAGGTAATGCACAAGAACACCTCAGGTGTACTACGATAATCAGTTCTGGCGTATCCAAGACAGTCTGATAAATCGCGCAAGACTACGTTCCGCAATAACTGATTTAACTATGGTTCTAAATTGCTGGTTACATTGAGTGAATATATTATTCTGACTGGTAAACCTCGTGTTTATTGTCAAAGTCTTCATCTACTAAACCATCGATACTGTGGGCAAAGTTAGATTTAGGACAAGTTTGTGCGAAAACAAGACTACCTAATTCAACAGTAAGATCCCTTCGTCGTAGTGACCGGCACAAATTGTGTTTGAGATGAACTGTTTTTATCTAAGCCGAGAGAAATATATTATTTTCCAGTTTCTCACTGGTTTTATACTTACATCAATACAGTAGAAAGAAGTACCGATCCAGTTACTTGTTCACCACTTCTTCAATATTTTCTTACTTGTTGAGTAAAAGGCACAAACGAAACCAGACAGATGATTGAGTTTATCTCAACCCGGTTACAAAAGAAATGTCTGAAAAGTCATTTACGTAGGTAGTTCCATCTGTACGCTGTAGAAATGACTGTGTGAAAGACAATTATTTGCATACCGAAAAACATGATGATAAGTATGACTTTTATGATAGAAGTGAAAGAAAATGATTGTTACGCGTTATCGATTTAAAAAGTTTATTAAATTGCTGTACATCGATGGATAGAAACTCTTAATGAAAGTTATAAAAAAAGAACAACTAATGAGTGGAACATGGGCCAATAAAAAAACTCTTGTTTAGTATGTAGTTAACAAAACCTACTCCATAGAACATACGGTGATGAAACTTAATGTTGGGTAACCGTGGTTTTTATGTAAACAGACCACGTCATATAATGAGAAAGTCTAGCACTCGGGTAAACAAACGTAGGGGCACGTATTGTATCTAACGTAAAACCAGGGGAGCTCCCCGTGTGTTCCTCAGGTTAACTGTTCACATGATCAAATATGACACTTGACTATGATATGTCAACCATAAAGAAAGTAGAGTGCGAAATTCAGAGGCACATTGTAGTACGGTATTCGAAAGAAGTACCATAATTATTGGGACATGAATTGGTAAAACTCAGTAAGTCGCAACACCATTTTGTAATGATACCTACCTTGTAAGTTTCTACTCTGTGCTAGTTAAGTTGACCTTGTCTGCCCGAGTTATATTTTAAATGTAACTATGAGTGTCCCTTTTCCCGATCTTAAGGGCGTTTAGACGATTGATGTTCTGGCAGTCAGAATTAAGTCCCAACCACGGAGAGTATTCGGTTCGATTCTCTCTTAAACTAGCTTCATTTGATGAGGGAAGTCGAAGAGGAAACAGCCAACAGGGATGTGTTCATGTGTTAATAGTTATAAAAAGACATTCAAACCGGATTGTCCAACTATTTTTTTGTCATAAATCTGAAGCACATAATAATAGCAAGGTCAACTGAATGTATTTTCAATGAGAATATACGGTTCGTAACATATCTATAAAAATTAGCCAGATTTTTGGAATTTAACGAAATCTACTTCAACCTGTACGATTTTTTGCTCTATGCTCTTTTACAAAGCTAAGTGTTTTCAGTATGCATCCTTGTTAAGTGTGAGATTTTATTATATCAAACAATTTTAGATTAAACATAGAGTGAGAAATAAAACACTTTTCGAAAAGAACGCGTCTTTTATGCACCCTCACTAAAACGTATGACAGTAAAATAGACAAATCCGCGTGCAACTTTTTTACATTTTTTAGATAAAATGCTCATGATGATTAAGTCGCACATTTCTTTTACAAGGATAAATTCGCATGTAGAACTATGGTAGGGTTCCACAGCTTTTTCGCAAAATTCTTCTGGAAACACAACCAACGACGTCCGCGGTTAACCGTATATACTCTTAGGAAACTCGGAAAAGCATGGATTGAAACAAGCAAGATAGTTCTTTTTCTCGAAGACAACAATTCCTTGTAACATAGACGGCGAGATAGAGCGAATCCTTGCTCGCATGTTTAATCCGATCATTTCTAAACCCTTGATGATTTGACCCTCATCATCATCATCATAACAGACGTGAGCCGAACAAACGATGCTATGGTTCGAGCGGTCACCCACCTGAACAGTAACTTGGAATATCTTGGAAGACAACGTTACTAATGGGGTTGAGCATTACTGAAATAAGACTTTGCGGAAGAACTAGAAATGGTATGGATACAGGTACGCCATTGACTGCGACACATCGCCATCTCGGATTGTGTCTCTAGCCAGCAGCTTAAGTGATCACGAGGACCCCATCCAGGCAGGCGACACTTACCTACGTTGTCCGGTGCAGCAATCAGGGTCTTCATATTTCGTTACCACGTTGTTGCTTGACCGCCGTGTGTTTCCATCTAACTGTTGGTGGTCTCAGTATATAGTGCCCGGTACGGTAAACGATCAGATGACATACGGAGTACGTGACCCAACCATCGCAAGCTGTGTACCGTGATTAGGTGACCAATTGATCGCTCATCTCGAACGTTCCGGAATACGCGCCGGCGAACGGCCACATTGCTCACGCGATCAGTCCACTTAATGTGGGCTATTTGGCACAGACAACGGTGCTCAAACACAGAAAGCCTGTTGATATCTTCTTTGTGAACAGGCCATGTTTCCGAACCATAGAGCACAATGGAACACGCACATACATTATATACTCTTCCTTTGAACGACAACCAAGCGTATTTTCGACGCCACAGATGACGCAGTTTGACAAAGGCGACTCGTGTTTTTGCTACCCTCGGTGACAGCTGACGAGATAGTAATACCTAAGTATGTGAAACCGTCAACAGTCCCTGACCAACATCACTAGAAGTGATGAACGCCCGAGACAGTTGTCCATAAACTCTCATTCAGCTTGCAGAGTGGGCATACAGAGATCTCAATAGATTCACATATTTCCCTGGGACTCCCCTGCGGAGAAGACAGCTCCAGAGTACGTTACGAGCAACTGAATCGAAAACAGCCATCAGTTCCAGAAAGACCACACCCATCGGCTGCCTGTATGAATGTCAATGTTCCAAAATCCATCACGAGGTCAAAACGTGATCAACGTACCCCCGACCGGATAGGAACCTGGCCTGTTCTTCACGTATCTGACTATATCTGGGCCTAGTGAGTCGACGTAAATGAAGTCAGTGAGTAACGTGGGCGCAACAGACACCAAACTGATGCCTCTGTGGTTGTCACGTTGACTTCGGGCCCCCATTTTGAAAACGGGAATGACTGTTGATAAGCACCAATCACGAGGTACCTCTTCAGTTTCCCAAATTGTCTTGAGGAGTTTTGTCAGTTCTGATATTAACCTCTCTCCACCATCCTCGAAAAGAGAAGAAAGAAGGATGTCTGGACCAGGAGCCTTATTACGTTTCAATAACTTGAGCCCTATGACCACTTCTACTTCGAACGGAAGGCCGTCTGGAATGCAATAATTGACCATTCGGTTCCCGTCGTCCACATGATCTGGTTGAGGCCAGCTGAATTGTTCTTCAAAATGTCCAGCCCATCTGTCAAGTCGACCCGACCGATTGGTGATGAGTGAACCACCATTTTCACATACGGTCCCACTTACATAAGATGCAGATATAATCGTCTGAAGTGCATTGTTCTGTTTGACTCGCGGCAGAGGGTCAAAGTGTTTATATGACAGATATTATCAACACATCTGAAAAGTTTGTATTTGCTATGTTGATCATGAAAACGGTGATCTCCAAGACAGGCTACTCTAACGCTGTTGAGTTGAGGCACGTTACATGCATACCATTTCACTAATATCCCATTTCCTAATAAATTTGTAATTATGCAGACATAAAACAATCTGTGAACAGAACTCAAACTAATCGATTTAGCAGACCAATGACCCAAGTGATTTAGTCGTATCTGTTTTACAGTATTACCTGGGGGAGAGTAATTTGCGTCTCACTCACTTATAACGATGTGCTTAAAGCTGAGGTATTTTAACCAGACCTCTAACTTGTTTTCTTAAATTGCACTGTGGAAGAATTAGATTGTCCGTGAGTATTGCTAACATTCAACATGCATGACGGGTAACCAACACGTGATCTTTTGTGCAATTTGGATCGAGATTTGTGAGCTTTGGGGTGATTACAAAACTGAAAAACTTAACAACGATTAATCTTTTGATTGCCTGGCTGTGGTCCGACAATCTAAAAAAGTTTCAGAGGTTGGAGTCAAACCCGCTTCGCACCTCTCATAAAATAAACGTGTCCACCGTAGTAAGAGTGATAGCTAGTCACTCGGAAACCACCTACCGACAGCTACAGAAGTCATTCACGCCTAACGCTACTGCCCAAACAAGATATACAAAAAGCAGTAGCACAAACAAAAATACTTGTCTGATGGGTCCATCAGGACCTCTACAACGATATAAGAGGTATTGCATGGATTTCATCTGAAACTCTTTTCTGGTCTTCACTGAGAGCAAATCAAGCAAGTCCATCAGTCGCTTCTCCAATGGCGAAACCTGAAATTATACGTACAGTTCCTTGTTTGAATTCCGGAGCTCCGATCACAGAGCATTAAGACCACCCGCAACTAGACACAAATACCAAAACATTCAACGAAGTGATTATATTCACAACCCTCTTTCTTGAAAATAACTTGTTGCCATGGGTGACAATTAAAAACAACAAAACAACGACATTTGTCAAATTAGCTGAATCCTGATTGTCTATAATATCTGATGATGTCGCCGGATGTATCCCCTAAATAAACTACACCATGAAAAAGTGCGTGTTCATAAGTTGAAACTCACGATGAGTCTCTCGATTGGCACGCGATGTGTGGTTTTTATTTATTTGTCTAAAATGAAGCAAAATCTAAACTGAGATGTTTTAAAATGAGAACATCGGTTCTGTATACCGTGCAGCCTAGTCAATTTTGTCTCGGGAAGTAGGATTTTGAGAATTCTTTCTGTGTTTTGATTTGCCCTTTCGTTGTCTGTTCGTTAGAATTGCCAAAATTAGATCGAACTTGAATAAACGAGTGAAGATTCGTGTGCAAAATTTGCCCGGTTTCCGAGTTTTGATACACGGAAATCAAGACTGTTACCATCTTCTATGTATCTTTGAAAACTAAACAAATTAGCTACCGTTATTATTATTAGCAACGTGTGGATTAAGTTGTGCTGTGGGTGAAATAAAACAAATGGTCATTTTCTTACACTTACAATATGAATGTTACTTTCAGACAGGGGAGTTATACTGCACGTATGGCATAGAAAAAAGACAGACAAATTACTCACTAACCTGCGGTAAATAGGTAAATATGTAAAGTATAATTATCATCAATAGCATATACGTGGTCTGATTAGCATTCCGTCCACTTGGTGCAGTAACGATGCTAGCTCTAAGTGCAGATCGGAGTTTCGAAGCCTCAATCATAGCCACCGATTCTGTATTGCCATTTGAAGGCGGCGCGCCCGCGATTGTTTGCTGGATGCCACTGGTTGATGTTGCACGCAAATAACGTGCCTCGTTTGTATCACATTGTAGACTGCGATATCTTTTTTCTGTCTGCCGAATGGAATTGATTAACATAGCACTCACTCCGGACATAATGAGGATTGGCAATGCTTTGATAAGTACTGCAGAGTTCCAGAACAAAACTGATCGTAACATAGCATTTTTCGAATAGTCAACCTCGTATAACACCAGATTGCTCTCTGTAGATACAATTATGTTATGGGTTGGTCTAGTTATCTCTGTGACCTGGTGGGCCAACATGAATGGCACAGTAAGCACCAATGAAGCTAAACAAACCAGCATAATTGCGAACCAAGCCCGGGCGATGCTGCAGTGAAAGACGGCATTTATTCCAGTTTTGATGTAGAGTAATCGAAATAAGGCTATCACTACAATAATCCAAGCGGAAAAGGCGTGGAAAACGTTCTGCATAGTAATTGTCGACAGTAAAAGAAAAGCGTATCCTTGTGACATGCCAGCTGTGAGACGAGGTGTCAGAAG
>JTDE01000504.1:8968-70648 GCA_014338405.1 Paragonimus skrjabini miyazakii
AAAACATGCAGACCCTGCTGGACAGGTTGAGCGACCGAGCTGGTTTGTATGGAATACGCTTTGCACTTTCAAAGCGCAAAGTGTTGCTTCAAGACTGGGGCACTTCAACTCCTACTTTCTTCATTGGGACTGTGGACAGTTTCACATACTTGGGTAGCACTATCTCGCCAATAACAGTTGCTTCATCGTCAGAAAATTCCAACATACGAATCTCTTGAATTTTATCCTGGTCATCAGTACAACTATCTTCAATATACGGTAGTCACAAACCTTGGAAGACGGTGCAAGTATCTGCCACAAGTTTCTTTCTGCAGAATAAAGATTTTAATTTTTATTGTACAACCGACCTATCCCGGTGCAAACTTCTAACGTCAAAAACGTCATGTTCAATCTTCCTTGTCTTTAGGATGAGTTTATTTAAACTGAATGTCCAAGAAAGGGCTATCATTATGTCTGTTGTAGCTTTGCGCCTTTTGGCTTTTAACCAGTTAGTACGAGTGACGCAACCGCAGAAAATTGATGTTAAAGTAACAGGCATTTGTTGCTGTATCTCTCAACGACTGTCTCAATGACTTACTTGTTTGCAAACCACATCGCCTTTTTAATTTGGCGCCTGTTGAAGCCACAGTTCAACTGCTCTCCCAGAAAGGTGTTTGAAGCTGTTGTTGGATGAGATTTGTTTTCTTCCTTGGCTGTCTTCCGCCCATAATACATCCCGACAGACCTTATGCTCGTCGATACTCACAGTTTGAGCCGTAGATTTATGACTGGTCCGGTACACCCTGTGCTGTTTACTAAGATCACAAACGGTGACTATATGATTATATCCAACGGACGTTTGCATTTTAACAATCGTTTTAACTCTGTTATTACTTCTGTTTCGTTAATGAATGCTCAAGCCTGTAGATTATTTCGTATTGAACACATCCACACTTTATCGCAACCTTCGCATTCCGATAAGCCTTACGGATAACCCACTTCGGAATGGAGCACCGGACATGAGCTTCTCTTTCATTAGAGCTCAACAGTGGAGAATATCCTCGTCCGGGTCAAAATTTGCACTGATTCGCTGGTGTTTTTGAGACGAGCGTGTTAACCACGACGCCGTTAACCTCAAAATTCTCATGACTGAATAATCATATCCAAACATAGCCACAATTTCTTATGAGTGGTGTTTAGCCTGCCCGATAGTTTCGAAAGGAGAATAAAAATTTCAAATTCGAAACAATCCGTTTCTTTGATTAACTGGAATAATTGGTGATAAGACAAAGATCATGTAATGTTCTCCGGAGAGACATTTTGTACATTCTGATCACACACAGATATGTAACTAATTTTAAGCAAGATTCAGAATTCCATAGGGCAGGAGTAATGACTTAAGAGACCAAACAGACGGACACAAAAACTTGAAATCGAAAATATGGTAATTCCGACTACTAGGGTAGCTGCAGTCTCAACACAAGTTGTTTTTCAACACATTTCATCTACAGGTTCTTTGCGCATTTTGAGGCTCGCATTCGTGAACCCTACTGTCTTAGTCTTTTATGTAACTTTTTATCAGTTTGATGTTACTCTTACGGCACACCCGTAGATAAGCATCTGTATCTGCGCTTCTGTTAACAAATCGAAGAGGTAATTCATTCATAGGCTGAAAGGTTTCTGGACCTGCAACACGCCTTTTCGTGTCATCTTGAACATTAACGAATAAATACTTTCTTATTATAAACAGTTCCAACTCCCGCTCAAGCTTTTCCAATTGGCATGTTGTTGCGTCTGTTCCGATCACCGTTACGTTCCACTTCAGATTCAACTTGTTTGCTCATCTTACTTGAACGCTAACTTCTGATGTTCACATACCACTCAAAGGATTCAATGACTCCTGAGGTAAGTGTTCTACACATTCACTTAACTCTACTTCTAAATCAACTAGTGGAGTGGGATTTGAACCAGACAATGTTTTTAAACCCCTTATTCTTAAAACCAGTGGGGCAGTGCGTGAAAATTGGTTAACGGATTTGTCATTTCAACCACCAAGGTACAATAGGTTCACGGGCACCGTTAGAGCCATGCCGTTGTTTGAAGCTCCTGTTGTGCCTGTGACCGTTGATTTGATCGATACCTTCAAGTAGTATTTGAGATCAGTCAGATTCCAAGCCATTTGGGCTGCTTGGTATAGTTGGTGTTAACTTTCGTCGATTTCTGCCAATTTCCTCTGTTTTTAACTGATCTGTGCATTGTAATCCTCCACTACAAACGTGACAAGCAACTCACTTCTTACAGTTACCCACTATCATGTAAAGGTGCAAATTCACAGGCTGACTTAAAAGAATAAGTGCAAAACCCAACCAATAATTCGCAGCTGAAAACGAGCATCACAGATATAACCACGGAGGTGTCCTCAACGAGACTGGTACTCTAATTCAGTTATCACAGTTATTTCACTGAATGTTCTTCTTTTAACGCATGCTTGCTTTTTGATCATGTATCAGCACTGATTGTAACGGCCTATAGCTGTGATGCATTACTTTAAAGTCTTAACTTCTCCGACGTGTTGCCTGCTGAATTGACGTAGGCAGCCACTTCGAGCATATGTTCTTAGTGAATCAAAATTAGTCCCAAATGTAGTTTTGGTGTGGCATCTGAGTGTCAACCTGTCCAACTGTCACTATCACGTGGCACGAATTTTGTGCATTCTGCACTCGCACTACATTGGTGTTGAAAGAGTCATCATCGGGTAACTTGTACGAAACTTGGTTAACCTCGACTACTTATTGAGGACTATCCGAAGCAGCTTGTCACATAAATACTTCAAACAGACTTAGGTGGAATTTTAATCAGGTCCACCATCGGAGTTGCGTTTTTAAGGAGAGGTCAAAGTGAATGCAAATCTTGGCCGAATTTCTTCTGTTTCTCGATTGCGTGTTCAAGTTTGTTTTTTCCAGGTTGGCTGGAACACGACTAGGATGATGGCAGAGCACTCAGCTTGTGCTTGCGAAAGCTAGTTCATGTGCAATGGAGTATCCCGGATTAACGGAGTTTGCAGAATTTGACGTTAACATTCATCCTGTTTCTCCCTTGGTCAGCCATATAGTGTAGTGTTCACGTGCCTTACGGGAAAGGCATCTGGTTGTTGGGCCCACATAACCCACTGTACAGACATCTGAGAGCGTAAACAAAGGAAGTTGGCGGCATATCTTTGTGTCATGAGCAAGCGATCAGGCTAAGTTTGAATAGGGTTTGGAGTCGACTTTTTCTGTGGATATAATTAAATCATTTCGCACAATCTACTGGTCGTGAGTCTAAACCATGCTTTGCTCCAATAGTCCAGCGTCATGTAAAACAATCTGTGTGATTTTCAATAATATCATCCACTTAGCATCTTAAATAGTGTTCCTGGATTCACAGTCGTTGCTGTGACACGTTTTGCGGGCTACCCAAAAGAAACTCAAGCTTCACTGCCGGTGATATCATGTCACAGGTTGTAGTAGAAATATATTTCACTAGCTTTGGACCGTTTGTATGGTCTCAGTCAACTTGACTTCACGCAGCACACTTGTCCCATGCTATTGTATGGTTGCTTGAGTTGGCCCAACCTATGTGCGTTTTCCAGTATTAACTTGTGATATCCACCCCCAGGAATATTTTACGAAGCTAGGGTTAGCCAAGCGGAACTCGGGATTAGACAGAAATTTGGCATACTCCTTCCTGACTTCTTCGTGAACAGTTGCAATCAGCGCCGACGATCACTCTTCGGGGTTTGTGGGCAGAGCAAACGTAGTGGTTTATTGACCAGGCACGATCACAGCTTCCTAAATGCTCGCCGAGGTAGCTGTACCCGAAATTGAGACTATCTGGGAATGGAAATTCGATATTGGGACTTGATTATTGGTGTCCTGCGAAGTTTCTCTAACAGTCCAACTACTCACTAGTAAAAACCTATAAAAGTAGGTTCGATAGTTATGTTTGCAATAACAAATCCTTTATTTTTATATTGGGTTTGCGGTGTAAGGATTCCTGCTGCATATCACCTTTGGGGTTGGAAATGACAGAGGTTCGTAGATACACCACATAACAGTGTCTTTTGGCAACGATATCTCTGGAGGAACAACGAGTCATGGTTACAATAAACTCAAGTTCCAAGCCGTTACTTACTTTTGCTTAGTCATATTTGTTTACGAATAATGTCTGGATTACCTGATCGTCTCAAGATGAAACAACTTAACCATCTCATTAACTGCAATTAATAACCTCACGATCATATATTCTAACTCATTTGTGCCTAGTGTGAAATCAGCAAGTCAGTCGATTGTGTTTCCCATTGCTGACCACACGAGTGCTTGGGTAATAAGGCACATCCCCGAGGGCACTCAGTAATTTTGCTGTCCCTTGAGTGTGGATGAAGGATATTAGCAAATGTACCCTCAACCAAAGGATGTTCTGCTCTTCCAACTACTGACTGCATCAGTTGGCACATCACTCGGTGAGTTCGAAAAACTTCTGTTTTGTTGGCGACCACCAACAATGTGAACAAATGTCCCAATCAAATGTACTACGCTCCAGTGCTTGTGCACAACTCAAGGACTACGATGCGATTTACCTCACTCGTAACAATACCCACTACTTATCAGAAACATGAACACATCTCTGAGTGCAGTAATGGCTGAGGTCACATTGCTTTATTCACTCTGCTCTTGGCTACGCTAACCCGTCACTGCTAAGAGAGTTACACTTTTTAGCTGTTGATTGACAGTAGGGTGTGTCACTATGATTGTGTTCTGTTGCCTCGCAGGTCAGGCTGTTGAGCCAAAGGCTAGTAGTTAGGTTTCTCAAGCTAATATCTTTCCACGGCTTAAACATCTGGGAAGTATTCGAAGTTAACGTTGTTCCGAGGAACCGGTTTTCTAACTTGACCGGCTCGCACGAGCTACGGTTTTTATTATCACAGTTAAACGTTTATTTCAACACTGGTTTGGCCCTAGTCATATGGTTGCTAACTTAGGCAGACCTGTTGAGTCTGTTAGTCGGCTCATCTACTTAGATGGTGTTGTCCCACCGGATGTATAGTTATGGGCAAAATGCCCATTGAGATAACAAAAGTGCGTGGTGTATTTGATTAACCTCATCGTTCATGGCACAGCAAAGACGTCTGATTATTAGGTGAATAGAGGGTTTAAAGTATAAATGCACTCCCGGTTTTGTTATACGACTGGGCGACCCAGGGCCTTATTGCGAAACGTGCATGAAGACTGGCAATAGCCTATTGCCGTTGTCCCCAATGGTCAATCTGTATCAAGTGAGCTGATCATGCGAGCATCACGACATTTCTTGGCTTATATGGGGAACATCTACAGGTTTGCGACCTATAACTGAGGTAGTGAAAATGTACATTCTACGCCAGTTGATTTGTGTGGTACGTATGGTGTCGTTGCCTATGTCACATTGATCATTGGTCAGTGCGGCTTCATATATTTCGATGTGGTCACGATCTATGAAATCCTTGACCGTGTTGCCGAGCGGGTTGCTGCAATGTTGAAGATTATGTGACCATCCAAATCGCTGGTTTGAAACGTCCTTGGATAAGACAGTATGCTGCAATCGTTAGTTAACCGAGAAACTGTCACAACACAGGAGTGCAGGTCGCATTACTGACTGGGTGTCTAGGTAGTGAGGTTGGATCTTCTGAGCGTACGGCAGGTCCACTTTTACATTTGTACCACTTCTATCTCTTTAAGGAGATTAAATTAAGTACCCCCAAACAAAACAACATTCCACCTGCCCAACCGTTGATCGTGACCGCCGGTATATTGCTGTGTTCGGTCGAAAAACGTTTGGTATTCAAAAGTCTAATGTAGCTTGGACTACATCCACCACATCGTGTAGCTCCTTGAATTAGATGTCAGCGTCTTATTCACTGCTTCCTAGAGCTAAATGAGCTTCTCATCGTCAATTAGATCAGGCAGTTGAGTCGTTGGCTCCAGGTTGAATCTCTTAAAAGAAACCTATCTGTTATTGTCTGTTGATCAGACGATTCATCCAGACTCTGTGTGACCCTTCAAATCGACCCCCTTCCGCAGCATAAAAAACTGGATTATTAGGACAAACCCTAACTGCAGACTTTATGTCTGAAGTAAAAATTGGGATACAATGCCCCAAGGGCTTAGTATGCTGAATTGAACGTGAGCCAACTAATCAAATTGTTTGGTGCGTTTCTAGAGTGCGATGGCGATTCCATCTTTTCTTCAAAGTCGTTTTTAACGGATAAATACAGGATTGTTATACAGTAATTTTCGCGGAGCGAATAAAGTCGTTTTTTCTCGTTTCTTTGCTGGGCAGGTTTGTAGATTTTCCAGGGATTGGAGATCCGGAACGTTTTTCTAATAGTGTGATTTTGGTTGTGAAAGGTTGGTTTATCGTTACCGTAAGGTTACCACAATTTATCTTCGCCATGACCGATCAGTCTGCTCGTTCACTTTTTTCATCTCTGCTTCTAATTTTAATTACTTCAAGCCAAGAAGACTAATAAACGTCGGCGCTCTTAACATCCGAACTTTACAATGAATAAGTCAACAAGCTGCTATGGTGAGCATTCTTTGGAGTCTGGTAGTGAATATTCACTACACCTCCGAAATGCACTCTCGCTACCTCAGTTTTGATATTCTATTAAATTCGGTCTTAGATAATGCGATGGGTCAGCAATTCTTTCTCAATGTCCGGTCAGATCTCGTGATCCAGTTAGAGTATGAATGCCACCGTGTCCTAAGGTAGACCAAAGCTTGTTCTACCGGATCCGCATGAATAATAGCCTATGTGCTGTCAGCCTTAGCACTTCGGTCAAAGTCGGCCAATATAACCAAAAAGGAAGTCGCACGTACAGTACGTACACTGTAGTAGGTAATAGTTCGGACTATGTCCGAGGCGTCTTCCATAATGCTCTTCTTGAGTTCCTGAGACAAACTAAATACTTAAAAATCACTGTGTTTGCAAAACTTAGTCTTCATACTTCAGAGGAAATGGGGTCAGGTGATATGTTCGCTTTTCGGACGCGAATGATGTTTTTATGGGTTTTCGGGTTGTTGTATACAATGTGGAATTATAAAGTATGGCATCCTGAAGCCGCAGTTTTTGTTGTCTTGTAGTATGGGTGTAAAATAGACACTATTTAATGTTAGTCCATGGGGATGCAGAAGCTGTGACCAGTTGTGATTGACCTTAAACTTATATCAACCAAACTCCTCAACCACTTATCTGTAACATGAATTTTTTTAATGTTGCAGTCAGATTTTAAGTAAGAAGACTTCTGCTGCTCATCTGTTTCTTTTGCATCCGGGTAAGTTACACTAACTGGATTGTGCTTAAACGACCGTTTTTCTTTTTTTTAGCATTCTTTTTCACATACTCGTAGAAAATGACTTTATATTATTCATCTTGTAAGAAGGTGTGTGCTTGTGGTAAAAATAGGCAGTAGTGAGTTTTTGGAAACCCAAAGCTGTGATGCTGTGGGCTACTTGAATATTATATGAGAACAAAGGCTTGTGAGTTAGATGAATATCTCCAATGGGGACCTTGCAATCGTTTTTAGCATTCCCAAGAAGTAAAATCGCACGTCTTAAAATACCAATGACTGTTTTAACGAAAAGTTACTTTCGGTACTTCTTAATGGGTTTTATCGAAACGTGTCATAGTGGCAAACTCCGAAAGTCCGGAAGTAATTGTTAGCAAGTGACATCAAAAACAACCGTTAAACTTCACTTCATTGGTAAAACCTGAACCGGACGTTGACTGGACGTTGTATCACACGCTCAGGGTCGGATGTTTTTTTCGAATCATCAGAATTGATCTGTGGGCACGGAAGTTGCAAGGAATGGACAGCTTTTTTGTGAGAACGCAGACTGAGATTGCGGTTGATTCGGTGGTTGCCAACTTGTGCTGACTGGCTGTTTTAGTGAACAGTCTTCCGTGACTTGATGACGTCTATGCGCTGGTTGATGTCAACAAGGTGTGTGACCATAACGCTAGTTACTGACTTATGACAAGCGGTTCCAATCCAGGCTGGATGATATCCTTTGATCCTTTTTGACAAGCGCCTCTTCGTATGACGAATATAATCCGCAGTATAACGGCAGCACGAAAGCGAATACACAAGCACTGATTGATCGTGGACTGTTAACTGTCCCTCAAGTTCATTCTCAACATCGATATTTTAGTGAACTAGTTTCTTAAAGTTGCCGCTAGGAAGATACGTCTGAATGAGGGGCAGATACGAATATCAAATTTATCTGCTGGAATATCATTTCTGAGCTTAAGTTTAATAAACACCGGCTCATTTTCAATAGTGGATATTACCCCTGTAGGATTTCGGCCTTCATATTCAAAGTGGTGGATTGTTCCGAATAACCATTTTCCCTGAACGGATTTTGAATGGTTTTGAGTTCTTGCTCCACCACGTCATGTGAAAAACATTTTTTACTCTAGTCGCCTTAGATTGGTCCAGACGTCACTTTTGTTTAATGCGGGAAAAAATATTGAAGTAGATAGCAAAAGAAGAGGATCGCGTGAAACTCGACCAACTAAAAAGTTTGCGAGACTTCAAATCAGTAGCGGGTATCAGGGTGCTGAATGTGTATGTGGCCGATAGTGCGTAACGTGTTCAGTTTCATTCTTGCCAGTACGTGCATAAGCTGTGTCCACAGAACTTCTGAAAATCTCTCGACTTTAGGCAGAGTGGAGCTGATAGCTATTTGGTTAATTCTAACCCAACAGTGAAAAATAACAATAGTTGTTCTAGTTTCTACCAGTTGGCAACTTCATTACTCTGGCAAATTACGTAAGGAACGCCACTATAGTAGTCACTTTTCAAACAAACCACTTTCAAAGTTTTGATTAACTATGCCAACGCTTTTTAAATTCCGATGACAGGGTTGTTGATTGTAAACGTTCAAGCTCCGTAAGTCATTTCCATGGGTGTTAAATTAGACAGTCTTGGTGGCCTTTCATTGAGTTATCCTCCTCCAAGCCATTGATATTTCCACTTCCTTGTCTATCCAAATATGAACGTGCGAAACGTGATGCGTCTTTATATCGCTGGGACATACGTTGATAAGTCTCTGGTGTTGGTGTCCCTACTGATTGAATATCATGTGTTATAAGTGTCTCACTCCCGTCAGATATGGCCTGGCGGTTCTAAATTTTTGACTGTTCCTATCTGCACTATGAATGTGGTGTCACTTATTGGAGCTGAAGTTCACCAACCAATAATCTAACTTTTGTCGCCTAGTAATTGTGAATTAGAATAGGTGTGCCGTCACTATTAACCCTCAGTACAACACAAGGGTAAATACAAAAGATAATCTTATGCACACTAGCTCATGATGCCTGTTGAATTACACATTTTCATGAATGTTTGTTCAACACGGCGCTAATAAGCCGCAACGAATATGTGTTTTGATGATTTGCTTTTACCGATTAGTTAGCATAAAAGGCTGTAGGGCTAAATACTTTCATACTGACCGATAAACTAGACGGCGGAACATCAACTGGAATATGTGACATTTCTAAACGTTTAAGACTGGGTTCCTTCTATCCATTTCGTCAGAGCAGAACAAAAGTATGTCATATTATGTTATCAGTTTATTTACTTCCATCATTCACAAACATAAAACCTGCAGATCGTATACACCAAACAAATAGGGTCAAATAGTACATAGATACGTGTACACTCATATACGCTACTGTGTAATGGGAAACAAGTCAGTTTGGTGGGTTGCCTATGTCATTCTCGTTTGTATAACGCAGGCTGATACGTTTGGATAAGTATGGCTTCTTTACAGGCCGGTAATTCCGAGTCCCTATAGCGCAATGATATCTTGGATGAGCTATCTTGGTCAACTTAATCAGTATGAGTTACTTAGCAACCGGTTGCGCGGAATTTCAGGTAACACGTTCATCGAGTTGTAGCTGGTTTGTCATCAGTTGTTTAAATCATTTTTTCATGAGTTCGGCCACTCACAGAGCTATCCATCGATCTGTCTTGTGTTTGCGGATGTAGAGACCTACTGCATTTTGAGGATGTACAATAGTGAGATCCAATATGTATGGAGAATAAACCATCAGGTTAGGGTCCACGACTTGTGAAAATATTTTTAACTTTGCGGCACACCAAAGGCACCTAATATAATGACTGAGTTTGTACATATGATAAGGGTAATATACTGATATTATGATATATATATGTATAAATGTAATAATGAGCGGTTAAAACGAAATTTAAGGATGCAGATGACATACTAGTCAGCGTTACACCAGCTAGTAGTTGTTGCCTCGTAGCTGCATGACTTCAAGCTAGCTGCGGTACCATTTAGCTGTACTGAACAGATTAAGATGCGTTTGATCCTCGTCTATTAATAGTTTCAAACGGTTTTCCTAAACAGCTATCTAAGTGTGGTCCCAACTGGCATTGAACTAAAAATGCTTGTTAGACTGTAGAAATAAACTATGTACTTTCAGCACTGCTTAGAAATAAAAGAAATATTTGGCTCTAGTTTGGTTTAGAACCAATGACAGCAAATAAGAAATATAAAAATACGCGAGAACATGTTGCACATCCCCGGCGGTAATTAAAAACACGCAAAGCGGAAAGTACGTCGACAATTCGAACACTAAACAACAATCGAAAAGATGCAGGCAAACCGATTTGAGAACGACCTTGAAGATTACTATCCTAGTTAAGCCGTACTGAAAGTGAACATATCCGCTGTGTATAAGTTGTTAAACGACTGAAGAAAGTAGCACCGAATTCATGCCAGCCCTCCTATGATGAGCATACATGACGTGTATGGTTGCAGCTGATATCCCTAAGGAAGCCACACTACCGTTGGTCACTACACAGACCTGCTCTCAGAAGGGCAGTAGTTGGTAACCTTCAATCATACAGCCACTGGTGTTGGTGTGTCGGCTGTTTCTGATGGTTTAGCTCACAGCGCTCTCGAAACCATGAATAAATACACAAAAGAACCAAGAACATAAGGCTTCCTCCCTCTAACAAATGGATTGAGGATAACACAACGTCACGAGCAAGGTGTAATACTCAACGTTTCAACCAACCCGGGTGACCTTCTTCAGGAGTGTTGTAAGCGAAATCACATTGACAAAGAAACCTCCTCACGTTTCTGCGCCGGTTGAGATTAAAACTAATCGGCTATCAGCTGTCGAGCTCAGTTTGCAGACTGTTGAATGCTGAGGTATATCTGGTGGTGCGCGCGTACGATATCTGAAGAGTTTTTCTGTCAGGTGTCAACCAGAGAGGTCATACTAAAGCCGTAGGTTTTGAGTGTGGATATGATGAACCACGTTATGGCCTACTGATAGAATCTGATTGCGCGAACGAACTGTTGAAACTCAGTGAGGCGGTCAACAAATTAAGGATTGCATTTCGGGGACACAGCTTAATCCAAACTGAACACCGCCCAAATTCGCATTTACATTAACTGTCCAGTTAATCCACTTCGAGAGCAGGCACCAGACTCAAGTTCCCCACTTATTAAGGCTGGTCAGTAGACAGTATCTTCGTTCTGCGTCCTTGGTGTTTATGAGATTAGCATGTTACACACAGCACCATTGACTTCACAACAAACATAACCAGTCTTCTGTGAATAGTGTTCAACGTGCACGATCAGCTCGAAAGGTGACGCTCTGTTTTCTCCAGTCGATAACTCAGTAATCAAGAACCACGAATTGCTGAGACGTTGCGGGGCTTAGCGCATCTGGGTACTATTGCTGCGAGTGTTATGTGTATGCTTAGCGTGATGTTGGAATCACTGAGCCTCCCGCGTCTCGTATAGACCAGGACGTTGAAATACTGAGGTTACTAGATACATGCAATTCATAGTGTACCACAGCAGTTGTAACTATCCAACAAACTGTACCGGCTATGAAAATTAAGGGTACGTGAATGTTATCCGAATTTGGTTATGGCGGTGTCCTTTGAGACACAGATTTCTGGGTCGCATGGGCTTAATACCTCTCCTGTTGTAGGCCGGAGCAAGCCAACTTGCTTTTCGGTATCAATTAGAGGCACTTCTGTTTTCTGCATTCTTCCCAAAAAGAGTTAAGCAGGGGAGGCTGCACTACTGACGTCAGCCGCCATTGAGGATCAGACTTTTGGTTTTTCTGCCTTGATATGTAGACGCATGGTTTAGTGCACTTCTTGGCTCGATCACCGCAACGCCCACCGCTCCAATAACAGTCAATGTTTGACTGTAGTCTGTGTCACTTGGGCAATTTCCTAGGTCGACGAGCTGATTAGCAACCTGGATGGAGTTCGTTCAAATCACTTCGCTAGTCTGTCATTTTCGCCTTTTATGCTTCCGTACTTCATGGATCACTTGTTGAGGTAGGTCATATTTGAATGGTACACGCATTTTAAAGGTTGTGCTACACTCAACTTATGGGGAAGTAAGTGAAAACATTATCTTGATTCATCATTAACTTTCGCTATCTCGGCGAAGGCTTGTGAATGGGAAATGCAGACTTTTGGTTGCACCACATCCAGTAGTTTCTGAAACTGGAATGCTAAATTTACATTGTTTATCTGGTCTGCACACGTGCCCTTTGAAATTGGAGCATGTAAATCGAAAAGGACAACTTTTCTTGAAGATCGCAAATTTACTTGTTTTTTCCGTTCATACGTTTTTAACCCATTCGTTCTTGCAGTTGAATGTTGGCAAGGAGCGGTGTCTACCTCAGTTTATTTCTAGAGTTACTCGTCGTTGCACTTATTTTCACAGTGTTTCCGGATGTTAATCAGAGAAACGATCAGATTCGTGGGATATTCCTCCTTTTAACCTGTTAGAACCCTAGATGTACGTGCCCTCTTGGAGCATCTTGCTGTCTAGCTTCAATCTGATGATTTTTTGCATGTCATTTCCCAACCAGCAGTTTATGCGTTCCCGGTTGTCCGGTGTCGGTTAGTCTACGAACCACAAAGTAACGAACAAGACTTGTTTTCTCTGTTCGATCATCAGGCTAACCGAAACACAATAAATATGAAAACAGCAACCAGGGTGAGTTAGAAAAATGGCTAACAGACGTTATGGACGGTGTGTTTCTCATCAGTTATGCAGTGACTGTTCCAAATCGTGGGCTTGTTCGATTGTGGGCTGTACGTGTGTCCGCACGAACTTCTGAACGCGAAGGTCAGGGTTGTGCAATCGGCTACTAATAGCCTCGGCAACGGTCAACCTTCAGAATCCCATCATTTTTTGATCGATTTCTTGGCACTCAGCAAACAACCTGAAAAGCATCCTTCTTACTGACGGAGTGGTTAGAGTCGGTCAAGTTAACAGCAATCACGCTTGAAACCATTTTAATCACACCACTGATCAACCTCGCAGGATGATGTTCGCACACACTATCAGACAGTCGCCTTTTGGCACGACGAATGTGTGATGCTCGACACGGGCAAACAAATGAGTATACACAACAATTGGTTGTAGAGCATGGAAGTTTGTCTTTGAGTTGTGACATGATAACGGATGTTGAAAAGAAACTCGTGCACATCTAGGAACCATTCGAAAGACTGTTACATGAAGCTTCTTTCTTTTTGCAGTTAGGTTTTTAAGTTGTATTATGTCACACGCGAGCCTACTTACCACTCTGGTGATCATCTTGATCCCACTGTTAGGACTCGTCTAAACTTGATGCATTCATTTGTGTTCGTAAACTAAGGCGACCTAAGAAGGTGGTGGTAGCTTATAACTGATTGCTCTGACACGGCTTTTGCAGAAATCTTTCTCGATCGTGTCCGCGTATATTACTGTTAAAGTTAAAGGTGATGTGAAACACTCTTGACATAAACTTTACTGTTTGTCACAGCAACTTGATTTTATGTTGACGTACACATTCTTTATGCCCCTGTGCGATCTCTGTCATGTTCCTCCGTTTTTACCAGCTGTTGGTTCTCTTTTGAATTTTATTCTATTTGTGAACTACTCATAAGTAGGCTAAACTTCATTAATTTTCTTGCTGTGCTGCCCACTTTGATCACTATTACAGAACAGGTTTCCATGGATTAGGCGGTTGATTTCTGATGAGCCTATTATCCAACACTAAACTGTTTTTTACCAGTTGAATGATACATCTCAGTAACGGCAGGTTAGACTGCCTCATTCGTCAACCATTCGAAACAGGGGTTAGTGGGACAGTTGGTTGTGGAACGTTTATTTTACCCCCGAAGTTCCTTTTTTCGCTGTGATAAAGACCGGAAATACTTTTCTGTAGGAATTTTAAGTTCAACGACGGATTTTGATATCTCGCTTTTCGTGAACGTTCTCGATCTCTCGTTGTTGTCGTTCTAGTTACTTCTTATTGGTGTTCCTTCGTGTCTCCTTACTTCTGGTTGGCCTGTTCAAGTTCTTCATCCTTACTATCATACATATGTCTTAGGGTATTCTGACCTATTCTTGTCATCTGACTGCGACTAAATTGAGCTCTTTTTGGGGACAGTCTTTTCTCCTTCTCTTTTCTTTACAGTTTGGGTTGGTTCTGTTTTCGCAAGTGAAGTGCAGAGTTGCGATGCTTGATTGTTACCATCTCCATGAGGGCAAGTTATGCCGTGCCTTTCCCGTGGCCGACTATCCCTTAGATGACATGTACCACGCAACCATTTTTTTTGTAAGTGCTTCGTGTTGGCGACGTTTGCCGTAAACCGCTGTGGTGTTAATTCGGTGATACAAATATTGATGTATTTCCACTTTGCCAATGTTCATGCATATAAACGCGTATGAGTATTGGTAAATAACATCAGATTTAGCAGGTAGTACCGTATTTTTCTGTTCGGTGTTGAATGTCTCATATTCTCTTTCATGTATCTATTTCTCAGCGTTGTTAGTCGGGTTGCACTGTGGTGGTGTTTATTCATTCTGCTCACGTTGTCACTTTTAACAAATGAAGGTATAAAGAGCCTGATCAAAATAAATGCTTAATTTGCATATACTTATCAATAGATAAACTTAGGTAGCTGTTATTGTTTTCTAGGTAACACATTTATTTATTCATGAAGTACGGTCCTGTCAAGTTAGGATTGATCCTTTTTGTATTCACCAACCAGTTTGTCATCTGTTCGTTACCAGTTATACGCTAACCGAATTGTGGATAGTGATGGGACATTGACACACGTGGGAAATCACATATACATTTTTCGGTTTACCACGTAGAAGTGAACAAACCTCAGTGTCTGTTATGTTCAATTCTGTTCCGACACGGAATGTCATGTGTGCAAATTGTTTCTTTCATTACAAATGACCTGTGATTGTTTGAAATTGGTGTGCTCTCGGAGTAGTAACTGTAATGGTCTGGGATGCCATATGTGGCATACGTACGTTCATGTGCGTTTAATGTGTACTTTCAGGTATGAGACTACCAACCTGTGACTAGTAGCTATCTTTCTGATCTCTTACGAACGGTTTGTTCAGTCGGTTGATATGAAGGCAGTTATTTTAATATGCTGCTTGTTTCACTTAACTGTGTTACGTTCTTGTGTCTAAATGCCTGGTTTCTCAAGTCAGAATAGAGCACTTCGTTTAAAACACTAGACGGTGAAATTAAATTGTTAAACCTTTAAGGTTTGTCATTGAAGTTGCATGAAAATACCTATTTTTGGCATAAGAAAAACATGTAAGGAACAAGCCTGTTTTCGATGTTCCATCCTCAGGCTAAATACAACACTTTTATCTGGGTCAATCACATGCGTAACACGGTACAATTAGGAATCGAACGATTCGTTAGGAATACCAGGGAAATACTTGAACGGTTTCATTCAACTCATAAGAATACTCATGGTGTCACAGCCACCCGAAGATATTTCGTTCCTAGATGTCTTCCTGTCCCGGCGCTCGAATGGGACGATACAAAGGAATGTACACCGTTAGTTAACTTGAACTGGGCGATTTATGCATTTTTATAATTTCGTACCATTTGAATATAAAACTTACCTCATCCGATATCTGGTTGACAGAGCCTCCGAGATCTGCTTGAGTGACACTGTAGATGAGAAAAGACAATTCATATTTAACGTATTAGCTAAAAACGGTTATTCAGAGCACGTCGTTCACAGGTATCTGTTGAGTAGCACAAAGTCAAGCAAACCGCGCACTGCGGACAAAAGTCTGTTTATATTTAATTGCATTTTAAAGGCGATAGTTCCTTTGAACATATAAGTAACAGACTTAGCATAGCCTTGAGCAAGACCAATTTTGCACCCAAATAACATACCCATTTTAATTCCACAACACTTTTGCATCCTCAGTTGAAAGTTACATTGCCTGTTCGTGCTACTTCTCACGATATGTGCTATTTCATTTGTTACTGTGGAAAAAACTACGTAGGTCGCACGACGCAGCAATTATGTGGACGCATTCGGGAGCATCATTCGGTATGGCTGACTCGTGGCTTGGCAAAATCTTGCTCGTCTTCGATCGCTGTGCACTCAATGAAGCCTAACTATTCAATCAGTCGTCCAAACTCATTTTATCCTATCTATCGCCTCCATCGTTTGCTATCAGAACTGGTCATAGGGTGCTTGTTGTCAATCGCCGAAGCCATTACCATCCGTCTATTCTCTCCTTCACTATGTATTCAAAAACGTTCCGTCAGAATTGTCATTTGTTTGTTCCGGGAGTTTCATTACTTGTTGCATAGAGATTGTGGTTGATCAACTTCAATTCAACATTGATAATCCGAGCATGTCGTACAGTTCATTGTGGTATTATCGTTAATGGATAAGAAAATGTGACTGATCAAAGGAACCGTGCTGTTTATAATGGAATATTAAACTAAATGTCCTTTATTTGATTACCATCAATAACCCCTAAACTTTATGTTCTGTTTTGCTTCACTGTATGCTAGTGGATAGGATTTTTAATTAATGTGGGAACCCGCAGTTGCTGATGTCGGTGACCTTATTTTTACTTGTCAGTTCTCACCTCATTTCCTAGAGACGTAGCTGCAAGTAGCACTCTCTTTCGTGACATTCATTGTATGATGCGTTATATATGTGCAACTAAGATATGTGACAAAAACTTCTCAATTTGTCCACAAGGTTAACTTGAATGCCTTGGAGCTTACTACCTTGAAACCTCTGTCTCTGATTGCAGACAGTTTGTAAAGATGTTTTATAGTTTATATCTAATGTGGAAACGTTTTCACTGGAATTTAATTTTTTCTCTAATGTCTTCTGATTTTTACTTCTTTTTGTTCACCTTTCTGAAACACATTAGTGGAGAATCGTTTGTGATGCTTGGAATGTCGGTGTTGACCTCTTGCCTGGTGGAATGCCTGCTGATCCTTTCTACACCGATTTAGGTTGTTGATGTTTAACAAGTTTCGATCAACGCTTCGCTTATTTTTTCGGTTTAGGCTTTGTGGACCAAAATATTCACACTGATCTAGTTCTAAGTGGTGATCTTTTGGAGCTCATCTGGTTGGAAATCTACATCAGCAGATAAATAAAAGCTCATTTCCAAGGCTAGCATGCTCCTCTCCAATCTCAGTTTTCTCTGTGAAACATTGGCAGTTATTCAAGCGACACTATCCTGCATCTTTAAAACGTTACCACTCACGACGGAATACGTAAGCTGTTTCTATCCAGTTGACCATCGGTTTGTGCGTTTTATCGTGTTCGTTGATGGCATCAACAAGTAAGTAATCCTCAAATTAGGAGGTATATATTTGGTATCTACGGCTAAATGAGTTCATTCGTACAGTCTTTAGGGATGTATAAATTACCGGGGCTGAACTCTGGGATAAAAGTACCGATCGACTGTTCCTCATACTCAGCGTTCTGCCGAGGCCACAGGTGATTGGCCAAAGGTGGACAAACGATGGTTTTATATATAGAACTGAAAGCACTAGCAAATTGGTTAGCTACGGTATGTTGAGTACATCTCTTGTGCTGGGATTTTTGCGATTCACGTTTCCGTGGCTTGTGGCGTTGAAGGAGTTGGCGGATATTCGGGTTCAGCGAAGTGACTTCTGTTGATGACGATTTAATGGCCTATTGGATTTTGGTTCGAGTCTGCCTGTCTACTGTTTGTTTTGCAGATCGGAAATTTCTCTATGAAATGTTTTGTACTCATTCGAGATACTTCGCACAATTCATTCTGTAGGTTTGATCATTTAAGGCGCTCCGTGGTTCACGTCCGGAATCCGATTGCTGTTGTAGAAAGAGCCGTTTTTTCATTGCAGTCTTATTTCAATCTGCATGTCGTCACTATGTGAATAGTATAATTTGTCTTTGCGATCCGTTCTGCGTGTCACAGTCTGTTTTCACACGGATTATGTACACACGATTGACTCACTATCCCTTGAGGATTTCCGTGCATCTTGCTTGTTGTGCAAAACAGTTCCATCTGGCAGTCACCTTATTTCTCAGCTCGTGTGACTCTGAAGTTGCTGAACAAACATGCCACAACTTAGAACCCACTTTCCCTCTGCGAGTTGTTTTATCCTCACATGCCGTTGCCACGAAGGATCAGATGAATCGGAGAGCGCGTAAAACAACGGTCTTGTTAAAGACATTGTTTTTTGTTGTCTTTCATTTCCCGATGAGCTGTGAAATCCAAATCTAATGTCCGTCTGTTCCACGTGGCCAGTCCATGAGAAGCTGCATAACCAGTGGTGGGGCTACCGAAGGTGACTTTGGATCTCATATTCTTGAGCATAAAGTAATATCTGCTGACTTTGGCTCTTTGGTGTCGAATAGGTATCCTGCTTAATCGTGTCGGTCGCACTTATAAGATCATAACAGAACAGCTCATACTATACGACTACAAAAGGTGATACTTAACGGTCGAACATGGACGCATGTTTATATTTATACACATAAACGCTTATCTTCAGCCGTACACGATTAATGGCAACGGTGGATAGTTAAGTAAATTCGCTTTATCATATGCTGTGAGTGTGTAATTTGCCTTGGTCGGGTTGTGTTGAAAATGCCAACTCACTGTTTACCGCGTCATGCGCTCATTGCCGAACTCCCAGCTTGTTGACGTAAGCTGCGAGGTGGTTACGGATGGCAGATGAAATTAAAGACAGCCATCAATGAGCTAGAAACAGCTGGTCCCGTTCATTCTTCAGGATGAGGGGTTAGTGATTTGTACAAAAGTGGTTTCCAAACTCTGCAGCCTATTTCTCTTTGATCCGCTATGCTTTTACTTTAGACGCTTTTCGTGAACGCCGAAATTAGAATATTGGCATCTAACCATACTGTTTAATATAATCAAACATAAAGTTGCATCAGTTAACACGGTGGATAAGTTTGATACAATAGTGTCAGTTTGAAATTCTCTTCGAAAAAATCTCATATGTATATGTTCAGAAAGTTGAGGTTTTTTTCTAATCGGGAACCCGATCTACTAACCATAATTTTGCAAATGTAATAGAGAGAATCTTGATATTTATCCTTAATTGTGATCAAATCTTAGAGTGGTTTTTCGAACCTGTGATAGATTGTCCCTTTGAGGACGTTAGTACCGCCGTATTAAATGATTCGGTATCCCAAGTTCGTGAGTTGAGTTGCCGGTTTCTCTTCACACAACTGTAGTTACAACATTCACTGTCTCCTTCTCTCTCACAAAGTTCAAAGTAAATAACATTTACGGTTTTGCAACATTCGTGGTATTAGCTATGGTGTTAATTAGGTCCACAATCATTTGTGCTCAAATGAACGTTGTAATTTTGTTTTTACGGAAATCCAGCTAATCGGTCACAGAAAACTTACTCATCTTGAATAGCCCGGCCACTCTTTCTTTTGCTGCCTTCATTTCAAAGGTGAAGAAATACGCGTACACGCGCTTTTTTGACTAATCCATTTATCTGTTTTGGTGTTTTGTTCCTCAAGTTTCCAAATTGTTGTGGATGATCTCTGTAACGGTCGGAAACAAATAGTTGTGTTGCTGATATCGTTCACCAAACTGCTTCCATCAAACCTACTCAGGTCCGAATGCGGAATTTGGCGTGATAGATGGTTTCAGCCTCCGTAATGCCGAGTGACTTTCGACTTTATTGGGAACTGGCCGAACTGACGCAGATGCAGAGTAGTTTTCTGTTAATAGCGACCTCTTCAAGCTTTTAACAGGCTTCTTCATCGACAGGTCAAAAACTCACACATCCTTGATTTGTTCCCCGCCAAAAACTCGACAGCGTAAGCATTAAGCATCTCTTCCTCCAGCTAATTCATTTGACTACCTTCTTTGTAACCACACCTACTGGGACGTTGCCACTAAATCTGTGAGTTCTTTCTGCAGAATGTTTTGGCAGTATCCCTTGACTGGTTGGAACAAAATGAGTGACTTTTTGCCGCATTTCTATGGTAAATTTGTGTTTCCTCGGATTCTATCTCCTTTGCAAACATAACTGCCGAAGTCCCTCTTGATAGACTGCATTTATTTACTTATTTATTTCTCACTTCTGTAAACACCGGAATTTTCTCTTCTTGAGTGGCTTAGTCTTATCTCCTCCGTTCCACTCATCTAGACTTCATTTCAACTCGTAACGTGTGCTTAACCACCACTGATAAGGCCAACGAATGTTCTCGCCAGCTAGAGAACGTTGGAATTGACAGCTACATTGTGTGATAGTCGATATGGTAGCAGACCATAGCTATGTTTGTTTCCTGAAGTTTTTTAACGACCACCTTCGAAAGGAAACACGTTTTTAATACGAACGATAAAGCTGTCTTTCTGTACTCAATTCCAACACCAGTTCTCTTAACCAATTTCTTACTTATCCCATATGACCTATGTTGTTTTGTTATCCCCTTTTTATTGCTCAATGTTCATCAATTCCTACAGGCAAGGAATGTGAAAAAGCCTCCATGTGCTATCCCTCCAATTTAGATTTAAAAGTGCACTATTGGATTAACACCTATTATAACACGCTCATTCTGCTCATCAGTTTCCTTCACAGTACCCCCCCCCCAATCATCTTGGATTTCATTTCACATTTTTCTAAGCGCAACAACCGTTCAGATTCAAATAACTGTCGTTCCACGTATCTCGCATCAATTTTTTCCAAAGCCACACAATCTCTCGTTGTTACGCATGTAATGCATCACTTGGAGGTTAACGAACTACTCGGCGACCGCCAGTATGGTTTTTAACATTAAAGCTCCGCGGACATCCTCTTTATCTGCGTTTCTCAAGTTCGTTTATCTACAGTAAACTTCCTCAGTGAAGCTTAGTTAATTTATGGGCGTATTCAAGGCCTTCGAACCAGTTCGGCATTAAGTATGTACAGGATTGATTTGAATTTGACCACTTCGATCGACTCTTTTCCAGAAGGCCCATGCAACTCGCGTAAATGTTTTCACGTTATCGAAGTAAAAAAGTGAGTGTAGGTGTCTTTCAGGGTTTGGTCTCGCCCTCTACTCTGTTTCTATTATTTGGGAATGACATTTTTCCTTTTCCCTCTTCCCTACATGCCTTCAAATCTTTCCACCACCTATCTCCACCAATGTTGCGCATCTCAACAACTGTCATCAAGGCAATATATACCTTACGAAGGTTGTCCTACAAACGATGCGTTTTACTATGAGAGTGTCACTGTTGCTCACTGCCTGTTCGAGCTCATTCCCAAAGGTCCTAATCATCTGTTTGCTCATTTTTGCTTGAACATCTGTGTTTATTTGCAAGCTACAGACTAACTATAGTACGCGGTTTACGAATGGGCCTTCGATCCACCCTTTCTTTTTCTATGAACGTTTTATTTTCTCTCCTCTTTCTCTAACTCCGTTCCTCTGAATTCAATTTTGACAATCCGAATTCATTTCTCATATTTTCATCCATACCAACGTCGTCTAGATAATCAACTTCGACCTGTCACAGAAGTCTTAATTATGAGTTTACCGAGTGAAGTTACCAGGACTGTTACTGTGTCTCCTAACGAGGTGATCGGGCAACTTGATCATTGTTCACAACCAAAAGTGGTTCAGTGTTCACATTAGATAATCCGGTCATGCCTACTGTGAGATCAATAGCGCAGTGGTACGTATGATTGCTTCTAACCCCGGTCGTTGCAAGGATGTGCACTCGTGACAAGCTGTAGCAAGAGCTAGACTCGAATCTAGTGCTTCTTCTTGAAAGGGGCTGATTGGAGAGTCTATCTGAGTATGATGGCTGCGGTCAAATGTACGTAATGTTCAACCTGAAATTAACCCAATTGTCGACTACTCATCAGTAATTTCTGTTCATTAACCGCCCATTGGATGTTCTACTCTACACTAAACTACTTAAGTCGATGAATATCTGAAATACTTTATGGTCTCCGTCTAAGATCTCTTCTCAAACTGTATTTTGTTTTGTACTACTCATACTCAAGTCCGTTTTTGTCGTCTTCCTTGTGATTGCCTACTGTTTTCCCATATCCAAGATAGACGTTCGTTGTTAATCTTGTTATAGTTATTATTGTTTTTATTTAATTCGTTTTTATATACATACCTTCTTACAGGATTCCACGGTGTAATACTATATCGCTAATGAGAGTAGTCTGCTGATTGAGGCTTTGTGCCTTGCGTCCAGGTTTGTTATTCTGAGCCTGGTTGTATACTGTAATCTTAGTGTAGCTGATTGGTACATTTCAGCTACCTGATTTAAAAGAAATATGCCTGTTTATTTTTAATATTAGTCTTGCTTATTTTAGACCATGAACCCATTCATTTCGCAGTGGACACATCGAAAATTATACACACTTATGCTGATCGTATATGAACAAAACGAGCTCGATGATACTCCACGTGTTCTGAAAGACGGCAAGTACACGATACAACAAGGGATAGTAAGTCTTTAAATAATTTCCTAGTGACTATCTTTTTTGTGCATCACATAATTAGCAGTGAGGTAAATTGTTAGCGTGTTCTTTATTAAATACAAGTTAGTTAATTGTGATGCGAGTCATTTCAACCTTAGTGCAACATTTCTATAAAGTTATATGATATTACGGGATCACCCTCGTATAATGTTAGACTCCAGAAGCCTTTACTCAGTATATCATCGCAGATGTTCACTTTTCTGTCAGTTCCTGTTCAGACTGAGTTTGTTAATATTTTCTGACTAATTACCACATTGCTTCTCCTTCATTCGACTAAACCATGTAGTTAACTGACATACCTTGCACAAGCTGAATGTGTTCTCACTTTCCAAGCCTGACAACCCGGGATACGAGGGACTACTTTCCATAGGGCATTAAAAATGATATTCTGTTCTTGTTTGTTCAGTCCTACCGATCCTGTCTATCTTCTTATATACATTGTTCGACCTAAATTTATGACCACAGTCCACAAACTCAGGGGCACGTACCTTAAACATATGCACACACACATGACTACCGGCAACTCCGTTCATTGTATATTGCTGCCTTGAATGCTGACTGACTTTCATGGAATCACCAGCGTCCGATTGACAGTCGTGTTCTGTTTCGGTATTTGCTTCCAAGTCCATCGTCAACAGTTTTGGATTGGTGTGTACCCAAACTCGATCGTCTTCTGGTTACATTCTCTGATGGAGCACACGTTTTCGTTACATACGTCGTTTGTTCACGTCGAACGTGCTTTCCTGTCATACAAGCAAACAGATTAGGCTATTTTGTCAATTCACAGAATTCGTTGACAGAGACAGTGGTGTATTGCTGCCTTGCCGTGCAAGGCAACCGTGTCCATACTCAGGCATTTATATAACGAGTTTCGACAGTGATTCAAACTGATGACATAGCACCCCACGATGACACCGATAGGATAGACATTAGTAATAGTGTGATGCATTTACGTTCCGCAGCTTTGTCAGTTGATTTGCTTGATTACTTATATTATCCCCGTTTTTGTGTCTTAAATTTCGTGTGCGTTTTCAAGTAAAACCATCTGTGTTTGTGTAGATGAATGAACATAACCTTTCTACAATAGTTATTGATCTCAAACATAATAATAGTAAGCAAACTTTGGCGACAATATACTCGATAGATTGCTTACATTTTTTGTGTGGGTATACTGCATACATGTCATGCTAAATTGTCTTGTTTCATTCATCTGCGATTTTTACATTGTCTGGCTGATGTCCTTATATGTCCGATCGTACAGCTCGCTCGCTGTGGCCGGTTGGTATGTTTGTTTCTTTTCCTATCTAGTTTATCTTCGCCGCATTGAGTGCAATTTCATCCGTTCTCCAATTTCGTTTACATTCTTCTTTTATTTCAATTTGAACATCACCCACAATTGATCGAAGCTGTCGCATTCCCATAGACTATCCAGTCGGCCCCTTTCGAAAAGAAGTACTAGACTCGAGTTTCGCCCTCATTAGAGCTCGTCAGTAGTGCATGTCATCGCCACTGCCGGGACTGGAACCACGGACATGCTGTTCATGAGGCAACCGTGTTCACCACTGTGCCATTGACCTCACGTTAGGCACGACCGAATTATCATATGTGAACACTCATCCACTTTCGTTTGTGAGTAATGCTCAGGTTACCGGATCGCCTCAAGAGGAGACACAGTAACTGTCCTGTTAACTCCATCAATAATCTAAAATATCGCCTAGCAGGTTTAATGAGATCGGAGATTTCGACCTGTCTGGGAAGTCCTAATCGCGGGGTTATCGATTGGAGTTAACACACAGTAACTGTGTCTCCATTTCGAGACGATCGGGTAACCTGATCATTACTTACAAGCGAAAGTGGTTGAGCGTTCGCATATGATAATTCGGTCGTGCCTAACGTGAGGTCAATGGCACAGTGGTGAACACGGTTGCCTCATGAACAGCATGTCCGTGGTTCCAGTCCCGGCAGTGGCGATGACATGCACTACTACTACTACTGAGAGCAAAACTCGACTTTAGTGTTTCTTTTCGAAAGGGGCCGACTGGAAAGTCTATGGGAATGCGACAGCTGCGATCAATTGTGGGTGATGTTCAAATTGAAATGAAACCAAATCCCCGACTGCTCATCAGTAATTCTTCTTTTAATCGATTTTCTTCACAGTCCGTTACGTTAATCTGTAGTGGTTATTTTGATTTGGTCGATATTTGTACTCGCATCTCGTGTCCATGAACTTCTTTCCAATGGATAACTTATTTTTAGTGTCATCACGGGAAGGCCAATTTTGATTCATTAATAACTCTGATTCCCATGTTTTGATGGGAATCGTTCTAGACAGTTTGTAAGCGTATCCATCTCACACTGACTGATTCTAGTCACCTTGCTCTTTACTTATTTTCTCTCCACAATTTTTCAAAGTCTCATTTGATTTCACGAACGGACTGGTCGATTTTCCTTCTGGCTGTGTTTCATGACGGGCTGGCTGGACTAGTTGTACGTAGTTCAACCTATTCCGTAGCCTGATTGATGGTAGGGGTGATGTTTCCCACCAGTCAATCATCGAATCATTTGAGTGATGTTCACCAAGCTCGGGCCAGTCCGTTATAAAACAGTACTTAGAATGAATCAGTTGATCTGCTTGTGAGATGTATTACAATTTTAACAAGCAATGATGAGACAAGGTATGATGTTACTTCGCGGTTTTGGAATCGTCAATAAATCTGTATTCTGATACATGCCTAACTGTTTTTCAAAACGATTTTCGTAAACCAGTTACTGCCGCTGATGTTTTCATGTGTTATTAATTACGGGGTCAGTCTCAGACTGGTGGTCAATCGTGGCTTTTGTTAGGCCTCAAACAACGTGGCTTCGGCAAAGGCCGATGGAACGCTTTTGGCGGCAAGGTCCAATCGGATGATTCTAGCCCGCGAGCAGCCGCTGTACGCGAACTGAAGGAAGAATCCGGCTTGGATATGTCTGAGAAGTCAACCGATGAAGTTGGTCGCTTATGGTTCACTTTTACCGAAACGTATGAGGTCAGTTAGTCGAGGTTTTGTATTCCTTTGTTCGCCCTTAAGTTTCCTTCCGCAACTAGTTGCTGAAAGCATGAGGATCTACAGTGTTTCACATCTCACTTTTTGTCGTTCTGTGTACGGGAAAATGAGCGGACTCTAGTATTTTATCATGAGTTAATTGACAATCTCTAGGCACTGGTTTATGTGCAGAATAACGCCCATTGAGGTACTTTCAACCATATAAAACTTTTTATTGACACAATCAGTACGTTAATCCCGTATCTGCATCGCACGTTCCTCTGTCTGGTTTTCTTATGTATTGGAATCTGGCTTCAATACTTGTCCCCCACGCAGTGACACTGGTTTTATTAACACTGGTTTTTTTTATACCATGGACTGAACTTCAGATAACCACTACCAGAAATATTGTTAACTCTCACTGTTTCAAGTATCCTTCCCCATATTCCGGTTATATTTCCGTTTCCACTTAGCGCATTCTGTCCGATTGTTTGGTATGTGTCAATCAGAGGGATGCATTCACTAGAACTCGTTTGTTTTCTTTCTGTTCCTTTTTCACCAGTTCACGAGTGGCTGAATGCATTCAGCGTGTGATTCCGCCAGGTGCCACTTTCCTGTTCTGTTTGGGCTGATGTAGCACATTGAGAACGACGTGGTATTCTAGGACCATCATCACGAATTTTCAAGGATTACTATCCAGATGGTTTTCTGTCATTGAATTGTATAACTCATTTTCAGAGATAGTCAGCCCAGTATTCGACTGAAGCACTAGTTAGTGCATGTTGCAGGAATTTTCCAGTGTCTGTTGTGTGTCAACTGCACAGTGGCTCTAGACGTAACTCATTACTTTGACCAGTATTACTGGGAGTTTAGCTAAGAGGTTGGAGTTTTCATGCCAACATTCGGATTGTTCAAGTCTGAAGAGACCCAATTAACAAATCGCCTGACGATTCTCAGCCTTGTGCTGCAACTGGTGGATCTAGTCAAACGCTATTTCAAAATAGCTGGTTTGATTTGTTGAAATATTATTGCACCTCAAAGTTTCTCGGTACTGGTGACGTCGAAGACGAAACTTGTAAAGATATTGGGCTGAACGAGTGCTTCGATGAAACAGATGATTTACTGAATACCACAGCCAATCAACTCGGTATGCGAACATCGTGAACAGTCTGGATAATATGCAAGTGCATAACTAGATTCTCCATAATGAACACGTCCAAAATTAGTCGTTTTTAGTGCATACTCCGTTAAGATAAACAAATGACAAGCGCAGCAAAAGCAACCATTAGAAAAATTCATACCACTAGAATCAACAGGCTTTTTTTGCTTTCTCATAAAGTAACATCTCAGTCTCATTAACATAAGATTTGCTCATTTACATCTAGTCTGTCGTTTTTTAGTACACTTGTGTATAGCGATATCTTTCCAACAACAATTGCTCTCACATGTTGTATGTAGTTTGTATTTTTACCATACATCCGGCAACATTCTACTAATGTTTATTGCATTTAACCATATTTACATAACAAGTGACTGATTGTTGATGCAAGAAGTGAAGTTGTTTTAGGGTTAAGTTTAACTAAGTTTACATGATTACATGCATACTTTTGTGACCATGGTAATCATCGACTTACAGTTAGTATCTTTTGAATTTTAATGGACTGGACCTCCGCGAATTGTTTTAAGTATTTATTGGTGGATATATAGATCATCTGAACTACATCGATAAAGTTTGGTCTGTTGGTTTCCACCATCGATAACGCTAGTTGCAGGTCTTGTTCTGGTTGTGTTATGTCTCAATCTGTCAGTTCAACGCCGCATTCACGGTTGTTCCTTCTAACGTCTTTGTTTTTCAGTTTTACTCATGTATACAACAGGGAAGCCTCATCGGAATTTGTGTGTGCATTTTATCCTATCATGAATTAACAAATCATCTTTAACAAAAGTTGTCGAAATCGGGATTGTGTACAACGATCTGCACCTTCATCCAAAGTTTCAGGTACCTCTTGGTAATGGTCTCATGACAATCGTTTTCTTTTGATTCGGGAAACAACAACTCGTATCTTCTCGAAGGCTATCTTAAATTCATGTTCCACAGGCCATGTGAAACATTGTTTTCACTTCGCTGACCTGGCTTAAGCAACGTACCGTCTTTTGAATGGGAACATTTTTGTACTGTTTTCGTCCATACTGAGCGTGATTGTTGCTTTTAGATTCTCTCACACACATCTTAAGCCGTGTCTTGCAAATTCTGAACCATCTTCCGTAACCCCTATTGGACAGTTTATTGACCTGGTTAGATTAAGCGTACGTTAAATAAGATTACAATGAAATAAAAGCTTACCTTAGTACCAGTGCAGGTACTTCTGACAACCGGGAATATACTGCACGACTTCCGGATGTATTTTTCTCTCTAAACGTGCTGCTTAAATTGCGTACTACATTGATCAGGATGACTGTGCTGGATGTTTTTTTTTTGGTGATATTATCTTGTCAGACACGCCAATGGAGAGCAGTCAGGCGACACACAGATGTGTTTATGGGGGTTGTACATCGCATTACATACTGTTCAGGAGTGTTTAGGTTGTGAAGCAAAATCCACTGTGTGTGCAGCAGAACTATTTGTGTAGTTGCTACACAACTGTCCTCTGAATGGAGCTAGAAAAGTGCCGTCACACAAGCAGCATTTCGATCGTCTAACGGTCGACTGTGAGCACCTGTATATTATTTGGTCGGGCTAAAAAACCTGCTTTAAAATTGAAACTTGATGTAACCCTGGATACAGATGCTGCGCACAGTGGTAGTGGAAATCGGATGCCAAAATCTTACGCCTTTTTTCCAAGAGCTTAGTTCACCCCTCATTATCAAGCCGGATTTCTGAATCATTGACTTCAGATAGAGTTCTGTAAGAAAGCCGTGCGTTTTGTTTGCAGGTTTGGTTGTTGAAGCAGAGGTTCCGATTAAAGTCGCTCTTGTTAACCCTCCACTGTAACGTAAACAGCCGAGAGGCAGCAGAAAATATCGTTGTTCTGACGAACCAAGTTACTCGTTTTCATCCTCTTCTTCTCTTGCCTCCAATTTTCATTTCTTAAGATTAGGACAACTGGTAACTGTTGACACTTTCATTGTTTGCTGATAGGAACAAATAAGTTAGCGAACATGCTTTTCCATCTGGATCCAGACATGTATTTTCGATCTTAGGTTAATTATTCGTTTGCCTTCGTGGTTATACAATGCTATGTATTAGCGATTCGTTCTCAGGACCTCTCGGGTGACGACGATGCCACATCTTACAATCAAACTTGGTTTCGGACTACACTGAGTTTAAAAGAATTCACGATCTTGACTGGTTGAAACCCTGTGTTTGTCAGCCCGTATGCCATCAGACTTAACACTTCGATCGTAGTCTGCAGACACGGAGAAGAAGGAATGACTATTTCCCGTACCTGCATATGCCCCGTCAGGCAGATATTCAGATGTTGTCAACAACGTCTTATACGACGTTCACCTTGATCTCCTGGGTCAGGCAGAACACTGGTACACCATTATGCTTGCTCCTTTTACTGACGTACAACTCACCCGTCTTGATCAAGAAGAAGAGCTGCTGGGTGGGATGTTGTGTATCTCGGTACGACGCACTAATAATGATCATACGTCGTTACACTGGTGTATCTCCTGCAAAGTTTATATTTCATATTGTGTAGTTCAGCGCAAAAGACGGTCGTGTGTCTCATGTTCACCGTCCTGTGCAACCCATCTTTGGGCGCAACTTGCCCATATCTGCATCAGCTACTGGCGACTTAGCTCCATTATAAACCGCCACACATTTTAGAGAAATCTTCCTACTAGCTTCGTTTTCTTGCCAACTCACAAACTATTTGCTTGCAAGCATAGACTGGCCAGTTTGAAATTTAAAGTTAAGGCTTTACGGTACACTTGACAATCGGTTTGCCCAGTGAGCAACCCAAACAAGCAGTATACTGAACATATATGCAAACGTGTTGCATAGCGATCTGTTTCAAAGAAGCACTACAAGTATGCGAAAGTGTGTTTATGTCGGCTCAACCGGGTTCATATAGAAATGCTGATTGATCCCTCGATTCGTAAAACAACAATGGCTGCTATCAGTTGAAACGCAAACTTACTAGGAATCTACGCAAGGACCATATGAGTTATTTAACAAAGCAAACAGGAAATACTAAAAAGGCATTGATATTGAAAACTAATGAGTTGCTGTTTTCTGAGATTTATGAGATTATGATTGCCGAAGTAACTCGATACATAAGCTGAGCTTATGAGTAAGTTACATTTAGCGTTTCGTTATTTGACCATCGATATCCTGATCAGTTGACTGGTACTAAATGGGCTGATGATGTGAGCAACGAAACAGTTCATTGGCATACGTTTGGAGAATGTGCAAGTTTGCGAACGATAACCGAGGTACTGGAAGTACATACTTTACGCTGATTAGTTTGTGTGCTTTGTATACTGACTATGAGCCAACCACACTGTGCGTTGTTTACTGTGGTTGTTGACCTTTAGAGGAATCTGCAAAGTGATCGGGCAATGACGTAGTTTCGAGTTGGGAAAGTTTTGATCGCCCTACTGAGCATAGTTGATAGGTGCCACCTACCAGGTTGTACGGTGCACGGCCGTTCCTATTTCCGGTTGAAAACGCTTTCGACTTTCTCAGTGTATCGCAGTAATTGTCAAACATGCATCTATATTATATATATATAATATTTATTATCCTTGTACAAAATTAAGCTGCATTGCAGTTGATTTTCTATTCGAGCACATGGAGCTGCATACTTCAGGAACAAGTCTATGAATTTGGGAAATTGCATGCAACGGCACTATAAGCGATGAGAAAATTCATAGTTCAGGAACACAATACACATCTTGTACAGTTTCAAAATAAGCCGTATTTTTTGATGTAACCGATTACAGTGTTACACGCACGGGGACTTGTGTTTCTGATCATCACCAACACACCATAGTAACACCATAATGTTACACCTTTAGACTGGGATTTAAACACCTTTTTGGCTTGCAATTTTCAACCATTACTGAAATCTTCATTGTCGAAGAGTACACTGTATATGGTTGACGTATGTCTCTCGAAGAAAGACTCATTATTCTTCTATCAGTTCATATAAACACTCATCCAGTTTGTCCACAATTGTGTTTGTAACTTGAGTGTGACTGTATCAAATGACCAAGAGGAGATTTGTCTGACTCATATGGGAGCTTGCCAGCTAAATGCTTTCATGACTAATTCTCATCGTTGGAGGTCATTCGAGACTCTCCTTGTCATCTGATTGTCAATCGTGCTCATGTTGAGACAGTTTGATTGCACATGTATGCGAGTCTTTCGAGCTTGTTTTCTCTACTTCGTGTATGCTCAGACACCGCCCATATTTGTCATGACAACGCTCACATCCTCCACTGCTCCGCATCACTGTCCATTCGAAAATGCGGGCTGACAAACTGTTTTTACTTAACTCTGATGGCTACCTAGATAGGTGAACTTACTCCTCAATCACAGTTAACATTGGTCTGCTCAGCCTGTCTCGGTCTCCCGGGTCTCCCATTGGTACTAGAAAAAAACTAGGTATGATTTCCGTCTTTCTTCACTTATTTTTCTGGCTTACATCTTTCTGCTTGAAAATGTCAATATCAGAATGTAGAAAACAAGCCCTAAATGTTTTTCTTCATACGTGAACACAATAAAGTACGTGTATATATGGTTATTTTTCTGAGCTGTTCGAGTCGGCGCGATTAACATTATATTTTTTCCCCACAAAACCTCATTTTAATAACACATTGCATCCACTGCTGTTTCTTTGAGCTACGGGTCCTTTTTATATTACACCACCTAATCTCTTGTCATTCGTCTTTCCCTACACACACACACACACACACACACACACACTGATGCATTAAAATTAAACGGTGTTATTCAGCACCCATCTCGCACATCAAATTTATACATTCACAAACAAAACATTTGGCCAGGGTCTCTAACGTCGCCTAACGGGCTCAGACTTGGCACACGTTTCGCTCCAGATTTGTTACACTTTTACTTGCGTGCATCCTCCTCTGGGTGTCGATCGTGCGGGCTGTATTTACTGAAGATCATTCGTTCTTCCACTCATCGATTTTCCCACTGACCCATCGTAGCTGTCACAGCTTCCCTTGACGTGGCATCACACATAATTTTTGAAAAAAAAGCTATACAACGCAATCAGTGTAGATTCGCGGTGATAGAACCTGATCACTCTCTACGGTTAATGTTGCTAGTAATTGATTTTGCAGTCAATCCTTGTAACTCAAAACATTGGCGATGTTATCTAGATTGACCAGCACACTCCTTCCAGTCGCTATATTAACAGATCATGCGTAGACGCAATCGCCAATCACTTCCAAATTTGGGAGTGTGCATGGTATCCTAGATTCGCTTACCTTTATGTGTCTACTCACATGGAAGTTCTTGTAAAGAAATCCTAATTTATCCCGTTAGCGTTTTCGTTAAAATATACATTGAACATCATTCTCAAATGATCTCAGCTGTCACATCTACATGGACTTTTCAGTCAACCTTTTCAGAAAGGAATACTATACAGAAGTTTTGCTCTTGTTAGAGCTCGCCACCAGTACGTATCATTGTCATGGTGCAAATTAGAACTCCGGCCACGCTTTCGATCAATTATGAGTGACGTTCAACTTGTGTCAACTAAATCTACTATTTACCGGTTTAGGTAACGGCTGTCACACTCGGTAGTTTAACGTACCTGTTTGTATTATTATGGCTGCGTCTTATCCAGTGCATTTGTCCCTTCGCGTTAGTTTTTTTTTACTTATGTGGATGATTTCATAATATAAGTGAGACCCAGTTGCGAAAAATCTAGGCTCAGTTGGATTCGAACCCGTGACAGTATGCCCAAGCGCAGCAAGCATTCTTCCAGGTGACTTATGGAGTCACGTTGGTGAATTTCATAAGACTCACCGAATCCAGACTTGAAGTTCGTGAGCTCTATGTTTGGCTCCGAAATTCTGCTGGGAGAGCGTTTGCTGTGTTTAGGCGTGCTGCCTCTGTGCTTGGTTTCAATCTGGCCAAAGCCAAGATGTTTCACAGTTGGATTTTATTTAATTTTTGTAACCTTACCGTATCAAGGAATTAAATATCACTAATCTATCAAAAACCATCTGAATACATTAGCAACAGAAAGTGGTATATTTCTATTGTATACAAAAAGGTATATTTACAAAGTATTCATCAACTAAATACCACAACTGATGTATCGTCAATGCAGACAAATGCTCGATGTTCCAGGAACGTTAGTCTGGAACGTGGAAACATCTTACAGCAACACGGTTTAGACAAGGTAAACATTGAATTGGAACCTCGATAATCAGCTAAATTCATGATGACAAAAGCAATCTGGTACACATGATTAAATAACAAATCTTATAGTATTTTTAGCCACAAGTTGATAATTAGAGGTTTTCAGAAAGGCTAGTGTACCAATGATTGTTTTCATTATCTAGCGGCTTGCTTCACGTGATAGATATATGATCTTTGATGAGGATATACTGCTTTACAGTGGGCTTCTGTAAGGGAAATGGTTCATTCACCTATGAGTCACTTGCATGAGCAGTACTACAAGACTGGGGCGTAACGCGATAGTGCAAGAGGCTTACGAGAACGTAGATTAGATGTGCACCGTATAATGATTATACCACATGGAAGGGTGAGAATGTGTAAAACTCATTTGAAAGTTTGAACAAAAATCCCGGTGAAACTTCACCCATGTTAGCCGCTACATTTATGTTTACCAATAAAAACTGTAACATGTTCCATTTTTTACACCCGTTTTCGAAAAGTAATTGTGATCGACATCGAGACAGTCATAAGGGGTTAATTCTAAAGCTAAACAGAATCGAGATTGAAGTAATTTTAAATACTTAACTGGGTAAATTTAACTAATCTGGGCATGATATCGTTAAGTCTAAGGTTTTCTTTTCACGCTCTGAATCGACACTGATAACAACATTAGTATTTCCAGGACAGAGTTCGTTTTATTTTTTCCACGTGTTTCTCTTTTCTAGTGTTCTCTGCGAACTACCATGTGATAGCTCGCGACTAGTAATTCCCATATCACGGTAATTTGTTCGATAGAACAATGTTTTCAAAGGTCAGGGGAATTGACTTATCTTGCAATCATTTCTTGTTCACTTCTGATTGCGAGACAGTGTTTCGATGCTCTTTGAGTCTGATATTTGTATATGAACCAATCTTTTGGTAAAAAATACGACGACTTTGTTCGTCATCTCCATTCGGGCACTTTCGTTGTGGTAAAGGGTTGCACACGACAGTGGAGGTTCAGTAGACAAACTCACTAAACGACCGATCTACTCGCAGACGAATCATTCTGACGCTTCAATGTGTTTGCTTTTGTCTACCCCCACATTCTGCCGACCACCCACCCTGGTCATGTACCACGTACCCTATCCATCCGAACCAGAACGTGAATGGCTGTCCTTTTCAAATGCTTCAAAGCGCAAAACAGCAGGACATCGTTATGACCGTTCCACTGCACAAACGAGTTCTTGCTCGATTGTGTATGTGCGTTGTACCCCAATTTAATTGGCCCACTCAGCTGATAAATTGTATGCATGGTGGGCAGCTGTCAGCCACGCACGCTCGTCCGCTCGGCACAAAAGTACTGTCCGCAGTTGCGGCCTCATCTGTCTGGTTTAGATGGACAGCTTCGGAAATGTTTTTTTTCTGCGTTCCGCATGATAGACAAGTTGAGCGTGCGCACGTTGTTCGGCCGATTGTGTCGATCGTTGTCAGTCGGACGAATGGTTTGTTCCACGTGGCCTCCCATCAGGGGCATCAGCCCATATGTGTGAGTTAGTGCAGCCTGTGTTCGAAATGGTTGAGGCCAACTTTGGTTGAACTGCTGTGGTAAACTCTTCAACCTCCGATCCATTGCGTGCATTCATCTAAACTTCTTCTCTACAGTTAACATGCTGTCGCTCTCACGGCCTGATAGCAAAGGTGGCGGGATTAGTTCTGTAGGATGGGCTCTGGAACAATGATTCTCAGTTCAAGATTAATGACTAACCTTCAGTGTGTGTAAGATTAAATGTGTACAGTAAAATTCTCGACCGCTCGCAATGTATTTTTGCGTGTATTGCTACTGGCTCAACTTTATCCGAAGTCTCCGTTTTCTCCTTGGTTACTACTATTACAGTGGTGTGGGCATGTCCGTATGTTTGTTAGCATGTTACACAATGTCTACAGCTTTTAACTGAGTAATTTCATATCCTACGTTCATTTCTTTTTGTTGATTGCATTGTGAGTTTTCTGTTATATTCTTTTGTCCGCTTCTCAGTTGTGTTCTCTTAATAATGTGCGTTCTGTTCGAGAGATAAGACATTGTGTCATATGTCATCCAATTGGCGTCATATCCCGGTTTTTCCATAATCCGTTCCAGTGCATGGAGGTCCACGTTTTTATTTGCCGGGAATGGAAACCATTAGCTTTAGATGACGGTCATAAGCAGTGGCCTTGTGATACGGAAGAGATGCATCCGTCCTGGTTCCCGATTGGGTCGCTCGCAAAAGTTGACGGAATGATTTCCGGTCTGGACATGTCCAAAGTACCGTTCGACCACATGTGGCCTGATGATCGCCTCTGGTTGCCACAAGTTCTGACAGGAAATCATCTGCTTGGCTGGTTGCACCTTACTCGAATGATCCAGTCTATTTTACCCCACGAGGATAATCTGCTTGCCGATTGTATAGCAGACACGGACGGCCTGGAAATTGACCCATATCAAATCACCACGTACAAGATAGAATTTTTCACAAGGGCGATTTCTGAAGAAGACTCCACAATCGAAGTATGCATTCATTAATCTGCGATACCCAGCTCATTTGATGTAATGATTATGCACATTAAGGTTCTGTTTGTTTTAATCACTGGTTGACACGTTTGTTTGCGAACCGTTGTCAGGTAAGGTTGTCAAACACACGACCATCTACGCGCCATTCGTCCGGTCTAACTATTCTTTTGCCGTGAGAATTGGTATCAACTTGTGAACGTGTGTTTGTCAAGACTCGATGCCACTGTTTGTTCACGTGGGTCCGTCGTACTTGCGTTCACCTAGTTGATTAATGGTTCTCCCTGTGATTTTTGTCAATGGTTCGTGCTCATTTAGCCAGGTTTGAGGGGGCGCAACGTCGTAGGTTGTACACGTTCAGTCGGTATGTTGCTTGTACTTGATACACTCTGATCTTTTGACAAGACTATTGACTCAACTTTGATTGAACTCAATTCAGAAATGTTCTGTTCACAATCAGTATCTTTATTTAAAAGGTAGAAGTGGATTCCTGTCACTAAGAACGCATTAAAAACTGTAATTACTGAATCAACTGTATTAACATGCACCTGGAAATCATCACTCGTCAAATCTGTACACTCAGTTTGGGTCTAAATCTACATCAATCGGACCGTTAGTTCCATCTCCAATTTATCTCACTTGTTGGCGTGATTGCGCTTTACCACACAATAACGTGCACAATTATGTTTGGTTGTTAACCGGCCATGTTTTCTATTTATTCCCAACTTACTATGCTGTTCCAAGGCAGAACTGATGGTTGCCTGCAGTGATTGGTTATTTGTTCTTCCTTGTGCTCGTAGGTGTGTCTAGTCCCTGATGTATATAACTGGCAAGTTTTACGTTTGAGCATGATGAGAGTAAATGAAATCTTAGCATATCGTAGTATATATCTTCTTTCTGTTCTGATGAAGTGGTTAAACGAGACTCAGTATTCGAAATTATGTATGCCGCCCGTATTAAGGTGGTTCACTGGGGCGACCCAATATTTCTGGCGGCTACTACTATGCAGTGTGTGTATAACCTCAGTTATCGGTAGACCTTGCAAGCTCTTTGAAAATTTGCGCTCATTTGCTTTTTTAACAATTCATGTACAATTGCCATTAATCCAAAAATCCCATCATGCTTTCAAAAGCTCTGTTAACTGTCGGGCAACTCGTCTTCAACATAAACCCATAAGTAAACAGACTGCTGTCACGCCATTGCTGATTGTCCGACTTCTTCCGAATGGTTTATCAACTGTTCTACAAAAACCATTCGTCGTTTCTTTAGTGCCTGGGATACCGGGGTTCTGTGTAACTTTCCCGTGACAAACTGATTGGCTATCGTCACTGGCCACTCAGACCTTTACAGGCATTGAACATCCGCAACTTGGTTTATTTTGATATTTTTGTGGATGCACGCTTCGTATACGTGAGTGTCAAGCGATAAATAAAACCTGCGAACTGTAGCTTCCGCGATTTTCAGATATATCCATGGCGCCTCCTTCTCTCTTAGAAAACCAACCTCAGTGCGTACATGTACCAACCGCTAGTTTTGCAGTCATCAGCGAAGTATGGGAGGAAAATAAATCTGCGCTATCTCCGTCTTGTGATTTGTGGTCATCGACACAAGCATGCGGATGTCTGTCGGAGTTCTGTCATCTGCCTTTCAGCACTCAATGCACACATCCTTGTCACGTTTCTATTTGTACAGTTGCAACGAAACAGTCACAACAAACACTTCCGCCCTCGAGTGGAGTCGGTTTGTTTGGTGTGTCATGTGACATCGACACAAATTGCTTTGTCCGCAACCGCAAACAAACGTGTTGTGCTGTTTAAACATTTTGTCCGGGTCTACGGACATGCTATAGAAGAATGTGCTGTTCACTAGAAAGAGAACCCCCGCTGAAAATGACAAACGAAGAAGTGCTTTATATGGTCCTTTTCCAGATGGGTACAGTCTCAACCGTCTGTAATCCTGGCTAGTCACGTTTGATGAAACGTTAGACTGTGCAATCTACTTGGGTCACGTATATTCAGGACATTTTATGGTGGAAACTTGGATAGTTACATACGATGTTCCACTTCAACTTTGGCCATTTCGAGATGTTTTTCTTGTGTTACGTAGAGTAAGAAAGACGTCCACACCCCCGTGTAGTAATAGTTAAAACAGTTCAGAACCGAACAAATTAGCTTCCCATGCGACCTTGGTTGTGTCGGTGCTTGTCCATTGCCACTCTGATTTTCAAGAGTTTCTTTGTATATGTGTTATGTTTTCTCTCTGGATGTGTTCGACTAGTCATTGTTAATCACAGCTTTGAACGACCATTCCCACCCTTCATATTTTGTCTGTTTAACGCTGACCTAGTTTTAGTTCGTTAGCTTGAACTCGTGTCGCTTTTTCCTAACTGGCTTAAATAATTGATGTCCTATTGTGTTTACTCTCCTTCAAAACCCAATCAGGAGGACAAATGTGACTTTCTGCAAGGGATCGTGAGCCAATTCCGACTAGAATCGGACCAGATGTTACGAGAATGGATGGGTTCCAAAATGAAGCACAGCTCACTGTCGTCTGAGTTACACCTTTTCGGCTAGATGTACATGTTGGTACAAACGAATTTTTGCCAAGCATACTTGTCTTCACAATCCATTTTCATGGGCGTTATTTATGTGAAAATTACAGCAGATCTTTCGCCTCGTATTATCTATTTCAGTTCCTGCCAACGCTTTCTATTGCTTGCTGACTTTCTTGATCAACAGGACTGTCAGTTGATGTTTCTAGCCAGGTCATTGCGTTTTGTCTGAACCGGTACAGTGTGCATGTGCAATTGTTTGTGTCCTGATGTTTTTGTTCAACTGAACCTATATGTGGTCGATCAGATTGTTCTTAGTATGTTCTTCTCGAATTTATACCATCATAGTTTGACCTCCAGACTACTTCGCCGATTTCAGTTTGATATAAACATGGTCCGCCTCAAGTAAACGATAAGTGTCACAGTATATATACAATAGGTTCTAGTTGTCTGTAGAGAATAGTTGGCAGGGATGTCGAGGTTTCTACTTTATTGCATGGCTGACTTGACTGTTTTGTTGTCAGCTGTTTCTGATAAAGCTACTGAAAGTGTTTTGAATTACGAAGTAGGTATGCCCTACCAAACGCACCCCAGGTTCCCGGCTGCCCTGTCCACTGGATGCGTTAGTTTGCGTTTTGCTACAGTTACAGAAACCAATTGACGATCAGCCAGAATCATTTTCGTACAATGAACCTTGACTTCGTGGTACATCGAATAGCATCACACTGCTGTGTTTCTGAATTATGTATTCCATACTGCAAGGTATTTCAGAATTTAACCAGTAAATTTTATTTCAGAAGCTGTTTGTCGACCTCGTTGCGATCGCTCTTGTATCGTAATGCTTTATCTGAATGAGGACGTTACTGGTAGTTGTGACCAGCGTTCAACCGGTAGTACTTCATCTCAAGGTTGACTGTCATTAAGTGTTACAACGTTACCTTTGGAAGTGTTCCGACAATCTTGTCATTACCATAACGACTGTGGGCGAACGTTTAAGGATGCCAATTCGGTTGTATAATTTTTCATGTATTCAACATCGAAAACCACAAGGATTGGCAGAAGTGCCATAATATAAGAAAGGAAAAAAGTTGTGAAAACAAATGTAGAGGGACAAAGAAGGAAGAGTTTCAACGATACAAACAGGGACTCACAACATGAGTACCATTGATTTCTGTTCTTAGCCATATCAGACAGCTTCCTCAACCAAAGGTGTTCAGTGTTTTTCGGACTCCAGCCGGGAGCGCTGTTGTGATGAAAATCTACTAGATTCACCGCTTATCTAAACCCCGACACAATAGGAGTTCTAACAAGAGACCAATCCAAACGTCGCGTTGAAGATACTACATCAGGATTGAACGAACAGTCTCAATGTTACGCCTTCCGTTATTCGCCAATTTCTTTGTTCTCTACTGCAACAATTAACGTTCAGTTTGTGACTTTGTATGTGTCCATATGATCAGCCAATCAGTGACTATGATTTCTTTAATATTGTTGTACATCTATAAATTCGGCTTCTTGTCTCACGAATAGGGACTGCCTAATGCAACCAGTACGAGGTCTCCTTCTTAGTATTTGCGTGGGAGGTTTCAGTTCGAGTACGATTTCCAGGGCTATTCGAAGTCCCTAATTCCGATTATTATAGCTCTATTGAAACAAACTTCACAGTCATTGCCTTTATACCCCGAACCCTAGTCATGTGCTGACCACCCGGCTGCCGCTTCCAGCCTAACTTACCACCCTCAAAGATACGGCATGGCAGGCGGTGAGTGGGCATTCGTAAGATGTGACCAAGCCAAAAAAGCCTGTGAGACGAGATTAATATGCTTAAAGGTCGACAGAATTTATCCGTCCCGGAGACACGTCGGCGAACTTCGTCATTGCTGACGCGGTATTCCCATCAAACTGTAAGGAGTCGGATACTCCGGATTTGAATCTTCTATGGACTACATCACGTTTGTCATGGCCGATTGTGGGACAGCAGAAATGAAGGCAAATGCATTAAGTTCATATCAGTATTTTTGAGATACTCTGACACAACCATTTCTAGTTAGCGTACTCTGTGTATTAAAGAACTTATTTTAGACTTGAATACCCCATAATTTTTTCGGTTTCCGCTTATTTCGCGAACTCAGTTTCACCAGCATTTTAATACACGGCCTTGAAATCTTCATTTTGGTCCCACTTGTGCAGCATCGGTTCCCATGGGAAATTCCACCGTGTCCTCACATTCTATTATCTGTCACCTGAGCTGCTACATGTCTGCCAGACGTGCTGGAAATTATGTCGGTGTCGGGATGAATAAAGCAACATTTACCCGTAGTAATGATTATAACAGGCGCACTAACGACCACACGGTTTTTCTACAGATGACGAGAGCAGCATGCGCCTTAATGTTGATTAGTCTCACGTGTATAGTGTTAGTCTTTCCTTGTTTCTATGCTTGGGTTCAAATAGTTACACGTCTACAACAGTGATGGAAGTGACTTAAAAGATGTCTAAGCCATGAAGAACAGGGTTAGCGGCGACTAGCACGTCTTTTGTCCAGTACATATAGCCGTAAATACGCCAATACAGACTCTGACAGTACATGAGCTATTCTGTGATCGTAAACTGATGATATATCTTAAGCAACCGAAGTGACTTTCCCCAGCTTGGACGACTAAATTTGAGTTGATCATTAAGGTCTCGTTGGTTGACGCGACGCTGAAATGTAGACGCAACATTGTCTACCTAGTTCTAAAAACTGGAGACAGTTTAAGTGGTTCTCAATAATGGGAGTGAAAACTGGGAATTACTCGCGGATGCCATAAGGACTGTTTATTCAAAAAAATGTACACAGGAGGTATGTACTTCAACAACACCTCAAAAACACTCACTCGCGCATAACACTAATCCCGCGACGCCACGGCTGTTATTGCCTAGCTCACGCAGAGAAAAACACCATTTATTGTCAAAATAGACTCCAGTGTTACTTCTATTTGCTTTTGGTTACTTCAATACCTAAGTATTTGCCTCCGCCCAACTACTGACGAGTAGTATAGTGTCGTCATTCATCTTCACTACACTCGTTCTATCACAGCGTTCTATTTCAGATATGCTTTTCAGTCGGTCCCTTTTAATACAAGCACTTGAGTCCTGCTTCGGTCGTGTTAAAACCCGTCAGTTTTGAATATCCTTACCCTAAACCGGAATCTGAACTGAACCTCACCTGTACGGGAAACCAGTGCGCTGATCACTTCGTAACTGGTCTCGCATTAGGGATGACAGAATTATAAGTGAACGTCCAATCACATTTGTCCCTGAGGACATTATAGTTACCCTGATATTGGAGCAATGGCCAGTACTTGCGTCCTATGTGGGCTCTAGTTCATCCCATGACAGGGGCAAGCATGTACAGTGCTGAGGTTTCTAACAAGGGCGAACTGCTAGAAAGAGTGTTTTCTCTCGAAAGGAGAACCAAGTCTATTTGAGTACTCGAGCTTCTTTCAGGTGCAAGTGGTGTTGAAGTGATATACTTGAAAATCTACTATCTGTCAATACCTTCATTTTTCTTTAACCACAAATTCGGTGTCTAAACCAAGGATGTCTCGTGAAAACACAAGCATTTACTGCAATATCAGTGACCGTGTGCCGAGCGGCCAAAATTGCGATCTGGTCTCGACTTGTCGAATAACACTACGCCTGTGAATGTGGAACATCCCAGGCTGAGAGGACTGAATTTCATTCTGGAGGTAAGATTACTGAGCCTCTTCCGCGATGCGTTTAAACACCATTCCGTGGAAATACCTGACAAGAATTGTCCAGTTTCTTTGGTCCCGAAATCTCCTTTGGTGACTCACCACGCGATTGATCGAACAGAGGTTTTGCGAAATCAGTATTCGCTCTAGATGAGTACATATATCTATGAATATATACCGGTGTACGACTTAGTAGTAATCATGTATCTAAGTTAACTGTTTGTTGGAAATAACATCCGTTTGCGCAAGGATATACGAAATAATAAGTGGTCGAGTTCAATCAAGCCAATGATGATTAAATTGCTGAAGTAGAAGTTATATAATTATACACTGTCAATTACTTATACCCCTTCATAGAAACATGATTGGTAGTATGTGCTGATGGTCACTTCAATTGCGTGAAAACAGAAATCTGGCTCATCGTCCAGTGTTGTTGAAAACGCTTAGTACCTAAGTATGTCAGTTCGGTTTGAAGCCGAGCCATCATCTATCAAGTTAGACATCTGACTTTCGTGATCGGTCCCGTGCTATGATGGCCATAACGAACAAACTGAATCATCGGCTATGGACTCACATTATTGTGGGCCGTAAACTAAGCTAATATTCCAGTGAGAATTTTCAGGCAGTTTTCATCTACAATGAAGCAATCGGTATCTCGCTATCTTGTTGATAAGTTCATTCTCGTAACACGCTGCTACCACTAACGGCAAGTCTCACCGATAAACAGAACACACTGAGTATATAACCCTTTTCTAATTTGAAACACTGAGTTCCCTTCATTCAGTTCATCAAGACTGCCAGAAGTCATACCTTGCGTGATGCAAGCATTTCGTTTATTCTCATCAATCGATTACATAAAACGTCCGTTCATATGGGTCAAGAGCATAGCGACAAAACAATGAAGTGAACGAACATCACATGGGTGCAATCAGGATTCAATACCGAAGTGACGAAGTTGATCGTATCAGCGCCTTTTACCAACAGAGGGCCAGTGCGTGACGCTTGATTAACAGTGCCTCATTGAACGCCAAAAACCTAGGGTTGCGATTATGCAAAAGGACCATGGACGAAGTGACAGGGTCAACCACATGGTCTGTTGCGATTAAATGTTTCGCGATCGGGGAAGTGGAGGTTCATCCAGCGAGTGGAAAGCAACGAAAACAATTCTGCTGAGAGATACTTGCGACCAATGGCTGATTTCAATTTTCTACTTACATCCGTAATATTGTGGTCTCTTGTGTAAGGAATGTTGACTGGCTACCACCCAACCACAATCAGCCACGAAGAAGCAAGTTTTGTCAACCGTCCCTGATAATTAATCCTGATTGCACCTATGTGATGTTCATTCATTTCATTGTTTTGTCACAGTGCCCTTAACCTATATGACCGAATGTTTTAGGTAATCGACTGATGAGAACAAACGAAATGCTTGCATTTCGCAATATGTGTCTTGTCTTTTCTAATTGGTACCTCGTTTTTCTTAACAGACAATATTACTATTAATGGTGAGATAATAGATCAGTGACTACCAACTAGCTGTGGGACTTGAGTCCAGTGTTTTGACTTGATTAAGACATAACAACCAGTATCATATCTACCTTCAATTGACCATTAGGACGATTAATTGGTCCGCTCACGACAATCATAACAGTTTGTGGTCACCCATGAAAACCAAACCTATATTAAAGTGTTGCTTACCTCCAGACCGAACGGACGTGCTTAAGTTTCAGCAGGACTTGATCAACTTCGAACTCTGTATGCCAAAAATTGCATAACCTACAGTATTCAGCCAACAAAAGATAATCTGTCACTCAACTACCCATTTCCAATAATCGACGCATCATTCCGAAAGTGAATAAGATGTGTTGGAATGTCACAGTTGCAGCGCCAAATCTTCAAATTCTGGCCACTTCAACAATTGATCTCTGGTTGTTCATACATGTGTTCGGATAAGACGGTGCCCTGTTACTCTTTACTATATACGGAATTTTTTGTTTACTACATTTAAAGGTGATGGTGCTTTGAATGACCTCCACGGTCACGTAATTCACAACCTATATTTAGATTTACATGGTTACAATTCACAGTAATGCTGTCAAAAGAATTTGATAAGTATCGTTCGATTGAACCAGTGCTTCCAATGTGAAGGAGTTACACGTTATGAATTTACGTTTAAGAATAATGAAAACTGCTAGTTAAGGCAGCCGTAAGTTCATTCTACATTTTGTACAGCCATCCACAATACCCAGCTATCACCATTCTTGATATGAAAGCCATATTGCTAATAGGGCTGCTTTGGGCATAAGACCGGCTAGTCTTTCACATGTGAAACCTCTGGTATCCTACAGGGTGCTAGATTCGGCCGATTTCACTGTACTTTATATACTACAGTTTACTGTGCATTGTTGACATCTATGAAATTTAGGGATGACAACCTGAAAACAGTATATGTTGGATTTTGCTCAATGTAATGCTTACCTCCCCAATGTTACCATTTTTCTTAAATGAGAGGTGTGTGTGATATTAGTGTTTATCAGTTGTGTTTGTGATCTAATTGGCCGCCTGCAAAGAAAACCGTGAGCAACGTCGACACCAACTATCATTTAAGCGTTCTAATGAGGGGTATGTTGTGTACGTTCATATCTCTGACTGCCTCTACAAATTGTGATATGTTATTGTGGCCGTCCACGAACTCGTTATCCATAGATCTGCATTACCGTCAAACTTATGATACAGAGACTACGAACGACAATTTTCAACCCAATGATGGTTGGCAGTTCATTTATTTGAGAAGGTTGGGGATCTCGAGGCATACATTTTGTATCTAACTTTCTTCATTGTGATGAACCGTTCTTAGACCCTAAAAACTATTGAGGAACTGGAAGCTTCATATTCAAAAAGGGTCGAAAGTAGTCAATTTGGTGCACTTTATCACAAAAATGGTTCCACTGGTTAAAACGAGTGACACACGATGCTTTTGGTTGTTCTATCGTCTGTTGCTACAGCTAAAATAATTGAACTTGTTCGTTGCTCAAGGGTGCATGATATAACAAGGCACACATTGTGATGGATGACCAAGTCGGAGAAACGATTATTCCTACACTCAGTGGAATAGCTTGACGTAGTGGGAAAGTATAGCCAAGGCCAATCGGGGGGTGGAATGCAGAAAACACAGGCGATTGAACGACTGATTATTCAGCGAAATCGGGCCAACAGGAGAGGCGAAATGGACAATATCTAGTGTCAGCCAAACACATAGAACGAGGTAGAAGTGCACGCGATGCTGACGTGGAAGTCTGGCTGTGTTGTGGACTGAAATTCCGGTTCATAAACGCCAGAGCGCGAGTTGCGTTGGAAGGTGCGATTTGGACATTGAACAGACTGCTTTATTGAGGTGTTCTTCGCCATACTAGGAACGTAAACCACAAAAGATAGTTTACCACTGAGTTCAAATAAGCATATTTATAAATATCACGTGTCACACTGCCGGAAATCCGGTGTAAACGGCTGTACAATGTCGACCCCCTTTTAAGTGGAGTTCTTTTTCCATTTTGTAGCGTCATGGCGGTTCCATTCATTTTTCAGTGAGTTTGGGTAGGTTTTTGATTTCGTCAGCGCAGAGAATGTTGAGAATAGCTGATTTCGTACGTCAGATGAAAATTTCCGTCTTCATTTGAAAACTCAGAGTGGTCGATCTGTCTACTCTTTCCTCCTAGTATCAAAAAGGTGACCATTTGAGTCTGTTGGTTTCAACTTCGGTCGTGGTGAAAATTCTACGGTAAAATCACTTTTTTGTAATCTCTGAAGAAGTTTTCACTTATCAATGTAACTAACCCATCAAGAAAAAGTGTGACATGCTATCCGAAAACATTTTAAACCGTAAAATGTGTATCGTATATGGTTAGCATTCTTCCGAATCATATGTAGCCTAACAGGTCGGATAGGCCAAAGTAAGGCGCTGTTGAGCGCCTTATCTTGACTGAAGCTTGTACGAGGACTACTGCAACATCCTCCGTTTTCTGGAAGACAGCTGTTCAACTTGCGGATCTGTTATCAGAAACCTAATCTCCATGCCATCTTAGCTGGTATGGTTGGCTGACCCACTGCGCCCAGCATGTGACGTGCAATTTGTTCCAGTGTGTGCGTCATTCACCCACTAGTGTACAGGAATGAACATATACCCACTTCGAAACACATGTTCGCTTTTATTAGCAGGTCAACTCAGGTCTGGTGTTTTTCAGGTATTCTTTAGCTAGTGTGGCACTCAGTTTGGTCTGGTTTACAGCTGTTCATTTAAATGTCGATACGGTTTAAGTCACTTCCGATCACATACGCTATTTACTCTCGCTCTAATTATGTCGGCGAATACTTACTATTACCCTTTGTGTGAATTAGCTATTGTAAAGACTGATACCATCTGGTTTGATTTGCTCAGAGTGTATGACAGTTTATCTGTTTTAATATCTGTGTGGAAAGCAAGCGACATTCAGATAAGAAAGTTTGTTTTCATGCAATGAGTTGAATTGTGCGGCCGTTTCCCAACATGGATTCTGTTTTGTCCTTGTGACCTATGAAGAACTCACATATGTGGCTAGCCAACTAGGTCAGTGGGGGCAGACAAGATAATCGGTTTGCTGAAACCAATACCTGTTCTTGACTGTCCCTGTTAGGACACCAACTGATGCTGACTAATCGGCCAACTAGATCGGTGAAACTGTGTGGCACATTTTTACTTCAATCTCCTTTGGAATCAATAGATAAAAAGTATTACTTTTAAGAGTAGGAAAAAAATTTAACGGAAAGTTTTGTGCACGGTAGGTTTGAATGAGTTACTAAGATCCCGACTAGAGGTTCTGTATTTCCGGATTCATTAAACGGGATTAACTGGCGTCTGTTACATCAGTTTTAATCTGATGGAGTGACTAAGTGATGTGTTTCTTATCATTTCTACATAACGTGAGCATTTGTATGAGTTGTGAAATCACTACTATCGTTATCTGTAATCGTAAATATGGACAAAGGACCAACAATCAGTCAATCCAGACAAAGTTATGCACCTTGAGTGATTTTGTATGTTCCGATCACACCCAGATCGTCTCAGAAGACAGAACCTTACTGAACAAGTCTTGAAAGTTCCGAGTGCCTGAACACTGATCAACAATAGTCCAGCATTAATAATACTCGAATACGCAACGCGCCCCTTATTAAACAGCACCAATCGTTTTAGCATAATCAACTTGGGTAAGAGAACTGTGAATAAACTTCTATGATAATTTTAAATCACCGTGCCTTGATAAAACCGGAATGTTTTTACCGGAAAATTAGGATATGACCCTACAAGTTAGTCAATAATTGTTCTGGAGGCTGAATGTCAGTTGACCACAGGGCTCCAACTTTATCCGAACAAGAAATTTGAAAGATTAATGTACACCTCAGTGGTAACGATGTTTACGACCAATATTGCAGGCCAGCATTCTGGTCCCGTTTGACCCAAATGCCTTGACAGAGCACTAGGTAGTGGGTTACGTGGCAGTTAGGTATGTACAGCAAAAAATGAAACGCGTAGCACTGATGAAAGAGTTAGGTAGTAATGTGATCTCGGATGAGTAGTCGGGGATTTGGTTTATTTCAATTTGAACATCACCCGCAATTGATCGCAGCTGTCGCATTCCCATAGACTTTCCAGTCGGCCCTGTCGAAAAGAAACAATCGACTCGAGTTTCGCTCTCATTAGAGCTCGTCAGTAGTGCATATCATCGCCGCTGCCGGGACTTGAACCACGGACATGCTGTTCGTGAGGCAACCATGTTTACCACTGCGCCATTGACCTCACGTTAGGCACGACCGAATTATCATATGCGAACGCTCAACCACTTTCACTTGTGAGTAATGGTCAGGTTACCCGATCGCCTCGAAATGGAGACACAGATACTGTCTGTTAACTCCAACCGATGACTCCTTGACTAGAAGTTCTCTCCAAGTTGAAATCACCGTTATTGTTAGTTACCCGACCAGGCAGTCCTATGCTCGAGTATCCTCTCCGAATAAACTGCAATAATCATCCTTATTCTCACTTCAGCTATTGTTACCATTTCTCTCACCGGAACTTGAAAGTTTATACCATTCAAAGACATACTTTTCTTTGGCGTACCTCCTTCCTTTAATGTCAAAACTAAGTCAGACCTTTAGTACCCCTTTCTGATTTCTGCGGAGGTTCTTTAGGTGTCTGTGCTTGACTTACTTTTGTTTTTTTCTTTACATCGACGACCCTCCAGACCATATTGTCTACGTCGATGACTTAAAAATCTGGAATGCCAGTGGATCCCAGTGCACTATAGATAAGCATTGACGCGACTAACTGGTGGTCGAACGATTAGAGTCTCTCCCTAAATTACAGTAAGTGTTGATACGTGTCACTTGGTGAGGAGTCTGACGATACCTTCGTGTTTGTTAATGTGTTCAGAAAATCGATCTGAAGAAAGATCCAGATATTTTGGTGTTGTCTAATTCATCTTTCGCTTATCATCACGAGATGACTACATAAGGGCTACATAAGATCAAGGTACATCTCAACAAGAAAGATGTTTACGACCACTATTGAAGGCCAGCATTCTGGTCCCGGTTGCCCCGAATGCCTTGAAAGAGCACTAAGTAGTGGGTTACGTGGCAGATGAAACTCATAACACCTATTAAAGAGTTATGCAATAATGTGATCTCCCATTAATTGGTTCACATTTTTTTCATTATCCTTGCCACTTTTTGTATAAACCGGTGAGAATTGCCGTTTCTCAAGTTAAAGTGCACAGATCCACTCATAAGTGAATACCGTTTGATACTGTGTAGCTGACTGTATTGGTACAAGCCAATGAACGGGTCTGTGTCACACAATTCAGCCCACGAAACATTCTGAACTTTCTTTTCAGGTGACGTTCTGATGTTTACATTAAAGTCGTGTACGCTGTATGCAAACGCGACGCAGGATTGGTCAGAAAAATCGTTTATAATTTTGGAATGTAAAGAGTACTAAACGATAACAGTCATCAACTTTGGGAATTCTTGGCCGTTGGTAAATTGTATACACTAATACCAATGTAAAACAGTGGGTTTTTCGGGCAACTGGGTCCGAAACTGACATTTCTGAGCTCTTGGCATGGTCTTGTAGCTTAGCGGTCAGAGCGCTTACTGCTTCCGAGCGCTTTATTTCTGTCGCAGGTTGTAATTCAAATGAAGACTAGATTTTTCACATTCGCGTCTCTCCAAAATAAACATTTTATCAATGATTCTCAAACGCTGTATAAAGAGCCAGATTCAGAGTGGTTTTAAACCATGCACATACAATCTGAGTGTTTAGTATTGTTGGACGCTGGCCTCATCAGTTAACCAACGACGGCAGTTTAACCATTCTTTGACAGTTAACATTTCTCAATATTTTTGTTAAAGCAGGCTTTTTTTAGAAGAACAGGAAGACAACCATTTCTGGAGGCACACTGGGTGTAAGTTCATGTTCCAAAATAGTTTTACTACATCAAACTGGTGTACTTTTTCAAGTCATCTACTGATCGTGTATGTGCGCCCATAAAAATGTAACCAACGAATGTTTTTGGGTTTTGAAACAATTAGTCAAGTTCATTCGTAATTATTTGCATGGTGGATAGAGAACGATTGAATCTTTGCGTGCGACTGTTGTAGACAATCATGAAGTATGTGAAACAAAAGCAGCATGGTTTTGTTCTGTGTTTTACCCTGTCTGTGGAAAGGCAACGGAGTGGTATCGTAACATGCAAGGCGGCTGTTTCTTATCTGATTGTCCGTTACACTTGCGGACCAACTGAGGACAACGTAGAGACACCGGGGGACAGCGTTCTTCCGAGGTAGGGGTTCCAACAACAGTTCTGTATAAGGAAACAACAAGAAACAACCATGAGCCAAAGGCCCAGTAAGCCATACACACAACTTACACAAACGAAAACTAAAGCGGCGTCAACAACACAGCAGCACGCCCTGTTACACAATTTAACTTCAACCTGTGCGCGCTTGCTGGTTTCGACCGCATGTTACACAAGTGTAGAAGTAGAACATAATAATTTAGAGTGAGAATTGCGACGACAAACTCACTGTGTGATGCCATTTACAGGAAAGGTTGATCGACATCCCACGAGTTAACTGTTGAACGTATTTAGACAGATAGATTATCACCGTATACCAGTGAGTTGGGTACAATCGATAACAAGTATAATTTGTGCCGGTTATAAGCCCTGTACTTAAATAAACAGAAACGACACGCTGGTTACGTCGACGTACTCTTTGATTACTATGTAATATCCCCAGATACAGCTAGCGGCCAAAGTGAACGGTGACAACTCACGAGTTCTGTCGACACTAGTTAAACAGTGGCCTGATGGATCAGCTTTTCAGCCAGTAGCACAATGATGGTTAGTGGAACTCCCCACCTGCACAAAAGAGAGTTGATCAGATGAGATCCAACTATGAAAAGTCAGGGCTTCGGCTGGATTCGAACCAGCAGCAGAAACACCATGTTGCTGGTTTGAATCCAGCCGAAGCCCTGACTTTTCGCAGTTGGGTCTCATCTGAATATTGTTTATCCACCAACGTATTGAGAATGATAAGTTTATGTTAGTCGTTGCGCTTCATATTTCTAGGATTTCCTACAACGGAGTAATGTGCTAGGTCACAAAGAAAACAAGATATTGAAAAGATATAAATCACCTTATAAATATGCCTTAAGCCTTGTAAGAGTAAAGCCAGATGTTATCTGTGCATTTATTTTGGCGTGAGATTCAAAAGATTTTGGACGATTATCATGGAGAGGTTGTTAGTTCATTCTGAAGATATCAGGAACGAAGTCGCATTCATGCTTTTGACATATGATGAGATGTACTTCAAGAACCTTAAGGTCAGTAGCGAACACTTTCATGTTGAATGTAAATGCAGTCAACATTCCTTTAATTTATTAAACTTCACGGATTTCGGTCAGCCACCACACCTGTCGTTTTCAGCTGTCTTTGACTAATGTTTGCTGTACTGTAAAAGTGAAAACCATCCAGCTCGGGGACCTTGTACAAAGCTCCCTGACCAGTGTAGGAACTTGGTTGTTTTGCAGTTTCACTGCACAGTCTATCCATCACAGAGGTATACGTTCTGTTTTCATAATGTACTTTCTATGACCTTAATTAATCCAAACAATTATATACACTAGTTTGTTTCAACTTAACTGAAAGACAATTAAACGGCATATAATGCATATAATGCACAAGTCTTACTGTTATATAATAGTGTGTATGTAGTAAGAAGTATTGTTTTACCTTCATATTGAAGTCGGTGCTCAATTTGAAGTTATTCAGTACTTCTCGTGAGAACTGGGTTATTGTTGCTGCTGTTGTCTGTTGATGAGAACGCTGTTAAAGATTGTGAATTCACATCAATGGAATTTTTTATTGTTTGTTATTTATTTACTTTCACCAACGTATTCGTTCAGAGTGTACTTAGCATATTATATATATATATATATATATGTATCCGATTCCTTTAATCATAAAGTTTAAACGAACGTAGATCAGCCGATGAGTTCTAACTGTTTTTTTAACAAAATTATCACCGGCTTTACTTCGAACTGAGTTGATTTTGTTATTTACTGGAACCTATAGAATGTAACCTTCTGTATGTGGTAATCTATGAATATCTAGTTCCGATTTATTTCGAAAACGGGGGAGAATAATTCTGAGAATGAATCAATGTGATAGGCTGTGTCTTGTGCATACTCTTAAATGGTTACATTCTTCCTAAAGAGGTGGGGGTGAACATCTCATCTTAACAGCCGTGAATACAGTTCACCCTCCTTGATATTAATGTGAGTCTTCAAAAAGATGATCAAGAAGCTTCGAATTGGATACCTTTGTTTCAAGCATTTCTAGTGGAGCTGTTGAAAGTACATTATCGGGGTTGATGTCCAACCCGGAACATAGAAAGATCATGTTTTCATTGATGTGCTCCATTTTTGATACTGAACAGTCAACAGCTTTGATGGTACCAAAGTACAGATCAATATGTGACTAAATTCATGGAATAGAGCCAATGTATGAACCCAGTTGAAACAGTTCCATACGCAAAACCGTAGAAGCTGTACAGACACTGCTGCTATTTGTGATAAGGAAAAGGAAGTCTGGAATTTATTTCGGAAGCCGAAACTACAAACAGGGAATTCCGTAGTAAATCAGCGAAAACAACATAAACGAAGAATTACATTAGGCATGTTTAAAAATGTAACGGCTTATCGCGGTAATTCATATACTTTAAAAAACAGTATGAATGATGTTTCACTTGTTAAGACAACACTACTGCTCGTTACCCGACAACTTGGACTGTAAAAATATTGTGGGTCTCCTTCCGTGGGGCCAACTAAAGGCTGACAGTATTTGTATAGAAAACTGTTCGACGACCTAATCGGTTCTACAAAATGTTACAAGAAAACTGGTTTGTCCAAGCCTTGAATGCCCCACTGAGCAGCACTGGCTACTCTAGTATGAAGCTTAATGGTAAAAATTCAACGGTTGTTGTCTTGAGCCTATTTGGCAAATCGGTTTTGTCACTGATAGTGGTTGGCGGTGCACAACAGAGGAAATTGCTCACCCGGCTGTCCTGTACGAAGAACGCTGCCAAACTCTGTGAACGTAACATTTTATCCGGTTGTCTCCATTTTTTAAAACTTGCTTGGCTGACTAGTACTTGTTTTACAGAATGAAACAGGAAGTATAATGCAGAGTTCTGTTAATGTATTGCTAATTTTATCATCAGGTTCTGTGCAGTGCCGACATGCTGAATTCGACATTCTCGGTTGTAAAGTTGGTATGACAACAATTACACTTCACTGGGCCAGGTCGAACACTGTTCAGGAGTATAGCATTTTATTCAAAGTGGTTCTCACATTACTGCTGTGTGACGAATCACATGCCTGAGTGGGTGTGCGATCACTCCGGTTTGTCATATTTCAGATGGACACGCTGTAGGTCGTTGGCGACTTTTTAGTGGTGAACCGTTTCTCCATGGTCATGCACTTAATGTAAATGTACGAGCCTTCTGCTTTAGTTGCAAAAATCATGGAAGTTGTTGAACCAAATCACTAGCATGCATACATTACTCACTCATTTGTGAAAAAGTTGACCTTTTCTGTGATTGAGATAAGAGAGAAAAATGATTGATTGGTATAAATCATTTTTGTTTCTCTTTCTTGGTTGATAACTCGGTAACGGTGCTCGTATACGAACCGAGATTCATCCGGATCTGTTCTTTCTAAGCCCGAGTGAACTGTTAATATTCTTTCGTGTACTGAGAATACTTGCAAAATTATAAACATGGAATAAACTAAAAATATCAGTATGCAACCAAAAGATGAATTTGCAGAACAGTGAGGTGACTGTAATGTTCTGACACAAACGGAACTAGATAGGTTAAACAGTTTGCCTAGCGGGTTTATTCAATGATGCGACTGGATAAGTTTACAAACCAGAATGGACCTAATTTTGAAGATCTTATAGGCAAACGACAATTCATGTTTTGCGTCGTCGACAAAGGGGCAATTGATCGGGTTAAGCGAAGAAGAGTGATTGAATGTGACCAGGAAGACTTTCCGTAATGGATATCCAACTTACACTAATTCATGAATCGAGATCGAAAGTGTCCCTACAGTTCTAATAACATTTGTTGCGAGTGTGTGATATATAACTGATACCGACGCGTTTATTTTACGTAGTCTGGGACCGTATAAATTGATGAGATGAAAGACTACCGGAATAAAATAAGGGAAAAATTTGTTGACTTACATAGAGTGGTTTGCTGGTGATATTGCAGTTACGACTAAGTGAGAAAGTTATATTGTGTTCAAGTTAACTTGAATGCACCACGCTGACTAGATGGAATTATTCCATCCCAAAGCCATTCTATCTATTTTATCTGTCTGAACTAAGAAAAAAACCGACGCGATTTGTTGAACTGAAAGTGACTATATAACACCATTCAAAATCATTCAAAGTGGAACTCATCGTATTAACTTGTGCAAAATCATGATTAATTGGATAATGTTTGGATACCCACTGGAATTTATTCGAACGAATTACATCAATTTACTCAACCTGCCCTAAACCATAGTCACAAGTACTGTATTCTAACGGATTGAAAATTTTGTCGTTAATGTGGCGATTAACGTTTTGAATCACAGTTTGTTTGAATGCAGGCACAGTTAAACTTTGACTATGCGACAGTATCATAATTGCAAACTCACCAATATAAAGAACTGACAAGTATTTGCATTTCCCGTGAACAGATTAAATAGGAAAAATCGACGACTGAACTATTTGCGTTGTAACCTTCTATTTACATTTGTGAAGAAGTGTATTTTTAATATATACAAAGTATGAACAATTTGTATCCTCTCACGATACACTATGCGAAAAGGTTCTGCGATAAAGCGCATCCACATTACTCAGTTTATTTCCTTTAAAATTTATAATGTCCCGATAACTCTTTCCAGTCTCACATTTTCGGTTTGCCAGCTTTGTTGTCAATTCACGATGTATAAAGAGACTTCTCCGTTATTGTTCGTTATTCGCACAGTAGTGCAAATTAAGTGGCTTGCACTTGTGACGAGTCGCACCTCTTGTTCACTAAGCCACCAGTCCTATATGCGTTTACTGAAATGAGGTGGTCATACGCCATTTGTACATTATGGATAACCTTTGTTGATTAGGTTAATACCATCCTCCTTATGATAATAATGCCATTTAATAAGCATGTGGAACAAATATGATTATTTTTACACCAAAATGTTGACTCAGTTATCACCCCAGAGGTAATCTACTGTCAATCACTGCTTCCGAATTGGGATCGCATCTTAATGAGGTCAAGTGAGTGGTTTGTCGACTTATTGGCAGCTTTTCTCATAAACAACCGACACGTTGATGTAGAAGTGTTAGTGTGTGCGCCCGATTGGCAAAAGCGCAATGATTCCATGCACTTCTAACTGCACACAATCAGTAAATCGCAGGTCTCTTAGGGAGAACCAGCCAAACACAGTCATTGAATTAAGATGAACGATAACCATCGTGTTATTCTATGATTTGGCACAATAGTAATGAAGAGGAAGGGCATATCGACCAAAACAGGTGTAATCGCGATTGACCTTTGGGCCTTAATAAATTAGTGCGGTTCTACAGTCAGACAAATTAACAGCTATAGAAATAGATGAAACTACTGGTTATATGCGATTCAAAACCACGCGGTCCTCTTCAGACTGATTGTGGACCAACTGATCGTTCAACTTTCAATCAACATTAAACCTGTCCACAACCACGTTCAATTGAAGATGTTCAGAAATTTTCAGGTCAGTGGATTTAAAAAGTAGCTTGTCTTAAATATAATATCGTTAAACAAACTTTCTACAAAAATGTACTGATCATTTAAGTATCATTATCATTGTTTTGTTTGCTTAAACCAGAGCTTGAAAACCTCTGATGAAGGTCAACGTAAGCGCCCTAAATAGAGGGTTATTGGGAACCCTGTTGATTTGTACTCCTTTTTTTGGAATGTTTGCTTAATCTGCATTAAGTTACATTCAAGCGGACGGGGATTTTCAGAAAATGTACTATTTCATTTTGACTGAATGTTTTTCGTTTGTTCCTTACACAAACCAGTCCAATTTCCAAAACTGTGAAAAATCTCTGTCTGGAATCAGTGGTGAGAATGAGAAAGTAAGCAGGAAGCACGGTAGAACAGCAGCACATATTTATTAACGAGGATCTAAGATTGCATCCGAGTAGTCTTCAGCTGATACTGATAAACTGTTTTTACTGGCTTTCGGGTCACCATTTTCTGGCTCAATATTATTTTGTCTATTATTTTACGTAATACACAGACTTCATTCAAAGAGATGGATCATATGTTCGCCAAAGTACATTAAGTGACTATTCTTTGTTCGAACTCATAATAATTCGTCTCGACGCTTAAACCGTTTCAAACACTACAGGCTCTCCCCACAGTAGTTTTTATCTTGTAACAGTCAATTTCAGCAGGCTGTTTGTATGAATCACGATCTGTCTGTGTTGCTATCAGTGCAATCCGTCGAGTTCACTCCAATTCTACACTAAGTGAACGAGGTTTGTGAGTGTGTTGGAGATAGATCGACTCGGATATTTTGCTGGGGAACGGGGCAGTTAATTAGCCGGCTTGAAAATGGCACCAGTGTGCCCTTACTCACACTTACGACTAAAACGCCCTTAAGTCGAATCAGATGAGAATTATCACTACGCTTTGACCTTTTTCCTAGTGTTTTTATTCCGTCGCGCTAAAGACAAGGTTGAAGTGGTAGTGAGTCATTTATAGTAAAGCAATTTTCGCTTACGCAATTCAATGGCTTTAATTGAACTGAATGACAACAAAGACTGAGGCTCTGCCGGGAAGTCCAGTGGTATATCGTCGATTTACCAAACTGCCAAAAAGTTGAAGATAAACAGAAGTCTGAATATCCATTTCAAAAGCCCCCTGAGAACTATCGTTTACGATGATTTTTCTTGAAGTGGTTTTCAAGGCTGGAAGATGATCGACTTTTATACCTCTAACTACTGACAAGTATTTGGATAGTTACTATGTTGCATTCACCAGGGCAACTAGTTAACGTAGCCAATAATATATCTGCTATATTTGCCTCAATTTTCTCTCCAAAACTAATTTTCACTTCGTGCACGGTGATGGTAAAAATGAACCTATATGGTTCAGAGAGCTAGTCAGTTGCTCTTATCTGCTACTGATCATTAGTAACGCTTACATTATTGTCTTCGGCCTCTGAACGACCAACTTTGACTCTCAGGTAGTTGCTTTTTTCTCTTAAGTGGTGAGAAATGGTGTAGTATCTTTCGCGATTGGACGTGTAGTTGTCCAAGTTAAACAATTTGCCAGAACAAGTGAGTATGTCTTAATGGTGGCGGTCCAACTCTTGGCGTTGAGTGCACATGAATCGGGGTGACCCAGTTCATGTTAATGGTACCGCGAAACTTCAACAAAGTACCACATAGGTCAATCGTTTGATGTCCAAGTTGTGTACTTTCCAGGTTAAATATCGCTATACCGAAACTTAACTACCAAGATACTCCCACTGTAAATTAAGCGGTCAAAATGCGGTTTAGGCGACTGTATGCGTAATGTATTAGGTGAAATGTGATGTGATTTAAACACACACGGCCTCATTCGTTCGAATTTCCGTTTACTTAAAATCAAATTCAGAGATGACGCCACTGGTTCATTTGCATGTTTGGCATTGTCTAACTATTGACCCAATTCCTAAATTTGTGCTTCTCGGATGGTGTCGTATGACTGGAGTGTGTGTTAAACAACGCAAAATATATGGACTCAGATGTCTGGCAATCTAACATGGAGTAGCCTCCATGTACATCAGTCGTTTGAGTTTCAGTCAGTTCTTTGATAGCAAACAGTGTTCCACTCATTGTTAGTGTCATTCTTCAAGTAGTCAGAATACAGATACACGTCGATTCTGTCCATCATTCTGGGCTCCCTCAGCCTAAATATTCTCAAGTGTTTTTGCTTTAAAATATGTGGGCATTCCTCCACGGACTATATTCTGTAGGACCTTTCACGACAAACGTTTCCTCACACTACAGTTGCCTTTGTTTATACAGCTACTGAAAGTAGAATGAACTGCACGTGCCCATAGGAGGACTTTCACAATGCCCCAGCACTTCCACTTTTGTCTAGTGTTTCCTATTCAGGTGACGTGATGATCAATGCAGCTTTTAGAAAATAACAGGTAGTAGAGGAACAAAGATAAGCCGTCAACGTTTTAATCAACCCTGTGACTTGTATTCAACAAAAAGGTTCATCAGGAATAATCCTGACGAAAAAGTGAGGAAAGTGAGAAGTAACGAAGTTGTGGAGTGAAACCAACAACGCTTCTGACAGCAAGAGTATGAATTTGCTTCAACACGACACTAACTACCGTTCCATCGGACACGAACAGCGAACCTGACAACCACTCTACAGCGAGTAAGACTCAGTGTTTAAATTGATCGGTTTTGCTTAGTTTTTGCATTAGGCAAATTTTATTGTGGCGCACATATTCGTCGCTCAAAACTGAGAAAGCCTGTTGTCTACATTACCCCCCGAAATCTTGTTGCGCATACAACGAGGTTAGCAAATCAGTGGGACTCATGTATAGTACATTTTCAACGCATGCTAGCAAGAAATCTGATGGAACTGCGAACTATATGACCAAACACGTATGAATAAATGTTGCCTCAAAGGCAGATTGAACGATTTGGCCACCTGTAAACTTGCATCACCACACTCTGTAATCAGTGTCAAATATTTCAGGCTTATTTCCGCCACAGTCTGTAAATTACTCACAAAAGAATTCATACTTGTAACCTTTCGCAAAACATGCCGCTCACATGTAATCGTCTGGTGTCAATACATGCGTATTCCGAACAAAAAGAATTTTTTCAACTCCGATTTTATTTGGCTTTGGTACTGTCAGATGCCTGAGATAATACATAAGGTCACACCTAGCACTGCTCCACATTAGACAAGATTCCATGTCAGAGAAATCACCTTACCAATAAATCGTTAAATGTCACGCACCGACCGTAAAGTACAATAACGTTGTACGGCAAAAAAGATAACTCCATGACAATTCTCTACGTTGAAATCGATGGAACGTGCACAGAACTATTATTTTTCTTGATAACTTTGGAATTACATGTAAAAAGTATTATTCATTTATTGTTTAAGTACTTTAACTCTGCCTCATGCATTTGTGGAAAACAAGCTCGATTTCAGCACTAAATCACCAGGCTATATACAACACGTTTATGTGAGTTCGCCAGAGGTAGTGCATCAGTGAGGTAAAAGATGATAATCATTCATGTCAAACTAGTCGGAGTGATGAGGTCTAATTATGTAACATCAATCACGCGAATTGTAAATGTTTTAAAAAATGTCGGCACACCTACGTAACAAATCGATCTGGAGTACGGATGCATGGCCTCCGGAAGTTCAGCTTTTTGACCGGGTCTTCAGGTGGCAATCGAATTGGGTCAACAGTCGCTTACTAGCCTTTGCAGGGGCTATCACGGGCGGAGGTAAACTTCGAAATGTAACTAAACGGACTAGATTTTACAAGTGGCTTTTGTTTTTTTCTCTCCAACCGTTGTTTTCGGAATTTGTTGGCACGATAATGTGGGTAGTTTAACCTCAAAAACGGCAGTGTCCACTCAACGGCTAGAAAAACAAACAAATCAAAATAGGTGTTTTTTATTGTGCATGTTTCTATTGCGTCTGTGTTTAATTGAACAGTAGCAGAAACGAGTTTGTCTGATGCATAAGCAATGTAATGAAGTTTTTGTGAGGTGACCAGGTGTTTTATTAAATGACCTCGGAAATTAGTAATTCCCCGTGAAATGCAGTTTATTTTAAAACCAAACATGACTTAAACTATTATTACGAGCGCTGCTTAAATATACCAGGTGTTATTCACCTGGGTTCCAAAAGAATTGTTTAGAATTTTTATTTTTCTGACACACGCACAAGACGTTTTAGGGAATTTTCACCTATCCCAACCTCAACAGCACTGATACGGTCACGACTGTCAGGTGAAAACAGGTTTATTCATATGGTTAAAAATGCTGATGACTCGTACTTTCCAGATGCAAATTGAATGATCGCAACCACCGATTAGCTTTTCTCAGTTAGGTGTGCGTATTCACGAAGTTACTTAGTTAAGTGCACAGAAAAATGTAAACCCATATATTAAACTTGTTTAATTAAGAAACAGTCAGAAAATAGTTAGTTCGTACGGTACGAAAACTCTTATCGTAAATTGCTAACGTGCTTAAAGGAGGTAGTATACTATACTGATATTTTGCTGACCAAAATAAGATTAGTCGTGTCAGTCATTCGATAGTATGCACAAGAGATAGGTTAGCAAAAAAATCTGTCAGAATTTAGTAACAAAGATCTGTCTGATGCATATACGGGAAAATAAACCTCATTTTTCACACTAATTTTTACCAGTGGCCACACGGATGGATGTATTCTACCCAGTATACGTATTATGCTGACCGTATATCGTACTCAATACGTCATAAGAAATCACGTGTTCATTTTGCCTTATTCCAGAGAAGACAATTACTGGAAGGTGGATCGATGATTTATGCACTTGATGAACATATAGTCCTAACTGCTTCATCGAATCTGTTTATGGAATTAACCATAATAATAATAATGCCTGAACTGAATTATTCAAATTGAGTGAACTTAATGCTTTGCTTACTCAAGAATATAACATTTGATGTCGCCAGATTAACAGTATTGAAAACCGTTCGAGCAGACTGGGTTTTATCATATAATTGCGTATGGTTTATCAAAACAGTAACGACGGCTGACAACGGTTGGTAAAGGAAACGCGTCTCTGACTTCTAAAAATATCAGATGAGAAGTCAAAAAGTGGAATTTTATAGGATATTGAAGAAAGTTTACGAAACACTCATTCAGTTTCACTTTAACCATGAGGTTACCGAGTGTTCCGGTAAACGAGTCGGGCGACTGAAATTACTGAGCTGTTCAAAGCCGTTACAAAATGGTCGAGTATTATTTTTAAAAATTAATCACTTTTAACGACTGAATCCAGGTAGTCGGAAAGACTGAAGTCACTAGGTTCAGGAAAGTTTAGGACATATAAAAACAGAGTTATGAACAGAATGGAAATTGAGACGTTTTTAGATAATCCTTCCAAAACGTTTGTGTTAATAAAAACATTAGTAATTTAAATTAAATAGACAGACTCCTTGTAGGCATATCAACCCTTTATAAGTCACTCATTGGCTTATCCGACGTATTATGTAGATCACGAAATAATGCTCACTACTTTCAAACTGATAGCTTGGCAGATTAATGAGCACTTTCGAACAATTGAGTAACTACCTGTAGCTTGAAAAAATATAGCCAACGTTGTATTTGCAGACATTGGTTCGACTAAGCTCAAACGGACGTCATTGGAACGATGATCAAGATAGTTACCTCAAGAAACATGTATCTGATTTTAACAATTGTTTAAGATAAAATCACTTGCTAATGAAACGCTTCGACAGAAACAAATCTTACATAGCGCAACTTTGCAAAATGACCAGTTGAAAATTTCATCAATTACCTGGTGGGTAAATACTTCAGTTTTGTTAATTAATTGCAAGCTAAGTAAAGAGTCATGAACATTCTGTAAATTAACTAACGGTAGTAAAATGCAATAACTGAACATCAGTTAGAGGAATTTGATACACAACCAAATTAAGCTAAATATAACAGAGATTGTGGCAGACTGAATTTCGGTTGCAAGTTTACCAAAAACATTACAAAATATGATGACAAAGTAAAGCGTTGAATACAACTGATTCCAGATTGAATAGGTCAAAGACTTCTGAAGTGATCACAACTAACTTGCAAGAAGGCTTGTGAAAACAATGAGCGACAGAGGAAAAGTTAATCGATTGTTGCGACGACAGAAGAATTCCATAAACACT
>JTDE01000504.1:102095-131026 GCA_014338405.1 Paragonimus skrjabini miyazakii
AGTGACATACATAGTACTTATTATGCTTAAGAGAGCACGATCCGAGATACACGTACGTTCACTGCTCTGTAAGCTTTATAGGTTCTGATGTCAACAGTGAAGTATACCACTCATTGTCAAGTTACCGTTAGATTATTTACTCTCCTTCATATGAAGCTTATCGTCTGTTTCAGGCATCCCCATAACTTCCTTCTGAGGTTCCCTTATGAATCTTCGAAGTTTTTGAAGTAAACACCAACGACAAAGGATTTGCATCTCACTCTGCCTTATTCCAAGTAGCAGATTAAAAGCCGTAACAATCGTCTACAAGTTTGAGTTTTATCCTTCTAAAGCACAGTCAAATTAAGGTACCGAAGAATGCGGAGTAAACAGTAAACTCAGTTTTTTGTACCAAATCTTTGTAAGAATATCAAGATAAAAAACTGTATAGTATGTATAGTACGTATAGTATTTAATGACCAAACTAACTCGTGGGTCTGTATGATGCCCGAAAGGAACAAATCGTGTCCCTTATATTGCAGCTATGTTCTCAAACGTACATACCAGAGTTCAAAAACACTCATTGGAACCAAAAAATGACAAATTTATGAACAAGACTTTTCTCGTTAATCATTGCAAGTTTTATTGCAACACAATGGACGCAAAACTATTTACCAATGTGAGTTAAGAGCCCGCTAGTGTGGAGAATGGGAGTTGTTTTATGTGTAATAGTTATGAACTACTATTTTAGATCCTGAGTCCATTCGGTTGCACTTTATGTAACAGTTGGTTTCAGCACTTACTAGTTTGATCGTGATGGTCAAGCTTTTGCAAAACTAAACTATCTCTGACTAACTTTAGATGCATGTGAGATGAACTACGAAAATCGTTTTCATCAAACCGACTAAAGGAAGCTGATAAACTCGGTAACATTTCTCTCTTAACGGACATCCCCTTACACAAAGTGAAAACCAGTAGATTGATTTCAAACACAAAAGAGCCTACAAATTAAGGAAAATAGTTAGATGAAGCGAACAGTGGCCTATCATCGTGAGACCATCAATGATTATTAAATAGGATAACTAGAGGTTGATCTAGTGACCACAAGTATAACTCGAATGTTAAAATGCAGTCAAACAAACCGTCTTCCAGGTCAAAATTTGTTTCTTGCACATCAGCATATAGCAACACTTAGAACCATAACTCGTCAGTTCGCATTCGCTTGCTCGTTCTGGGCGGTTGTATGTGACGGAGTGTGTAAGCGTGATCCGGTTATGGCTGAAGCAAACAAGCTTCAAAAACGGTTTTTATCAAGTTGACCAATGTTAGCCTTTCGGATAATTGAAACAAGTCCGTTCAAATCTTAAAGCTGATGCCTGAAAATGAATTTGGCACAGTAAGATATTGGATGAAGACGATAGAGAAAACCGTTTATTTAATAGTACAATTCTAGTTCAAACGATGCTTGTACAAGAATTAAAAATCTAATAGCCTTTATTCCGCTAGATTCACTTGGTGGAACTGATGGCTGTTAGCTTCGTTACAAACACTCCGAATAAAAAGAAATTGTAAATTTGAGCTTGGTTTCCATATTTCGACATTTTTTGCCTGTCATACCTATGTATATGAAGAGAATGAAAAAAATGTATTCAACTCACAACGTGTTTGCTTTTGGGAAATCAAGCAAACGGATTCGAATTCCATAAACGTCGTTAGGAAATGTTGGGAATAACTTGTAGGCAATCGGTAAAAAATGCCTGTTCTGGAGAGGCGTTTGTGTGAGAACTGTAGTATTACAGCTAAATCCAACTATCAACTGCCCAAAAGATTTTCGGAAATTTCGAACGATCTCTGTTCTTTTATAAAATTTAGAATGATTTGAATTAAGACAGTTTGTTGTAAGTAACTTCCGTTCTAGCAAAAAAAGTTAATTTTTCAGGATAACTAAGGACCTTTAGAAAAGTAGTAATGTGTACCAAAAACAGTATTATCATAATTATTACTAAAGATTTCTGCCGAAACGTAATTTATAGAGTCAAGATTTTTGATGGAAAAAGTTCCCCATTACAGCTTCCGAAAACGATTTGTGCAGCTAATCTCTAATTGGTCCCTGCAATTGATTGATAATAAAATTTTATTGCAACTACTCCGAATTGCGACAAAAAAGTCAACAGTACACCAGCTTCCTTTTAAATAACAAAAAGGTTTGCTGAAAATGGTTAACAATAACAAAGAGAAGAATTCATCATTCCTAGCTAACGCAAGCTCCTAACTCGATGATTACTAAGCTTACTATCCCATATATATTATAATATTCGGGAATGTTTGCGTTATACTCATCAGTTTGCCGTCAGCTAGGGAACTTCTAAACTGACAACGCTTATCTGGCACATAGCCGGCTCACAATAATTCATTGTGATCAGGTACCCATCTGACTGGCCGAACAACATCAGATCCGATTGAAGATAGCTGTGTAATCTTTCCTCCTACTGCCCCGAGTAATCCTCGTGGAGATGCCAAATTTAGTTCAAGGAAGTCAAAACTTATGAACCCGTGGGCTTATTTCTAAGAAGTCTCTTCCTCAAACTACAGATCTGGTTCACGAGGATAACAGATTCAATTTTTCAAAAAGGTACTACTTTTACACATGTTTTACCGTTTGCTAGGCCTAACGATGGCTATAAAAATCAGGTCTCAACTGCGGTACTGGCTATCGATAGGAAAACATGCCATTTTTATTCCACGTTAAACCCGCAAACTGTCGAACGTACTCGAACCGCTGGTAAAGTCATTCCACAAAGATTGACGTTATGTATTTAGCCCACCGATGTTTTTTCTACTGACCTGCATAGACCAATTGGGAACTATTCACTATGAGCCATTTGGTTTTTCCAGTTGGAATCAAGTATTGTTGCGCTTCACTTTGAAATCCCACAGCTTAATTCCTTTACCTCGTATGCGCTACGGCAATTTGACGTCCATTGGGACCAATCGAAGGAGCAATCCCCTACATCTGTCGACAACGTCAAATAGTTTGAAATAGAATAACTTATTTGGAACATACTTTTATGAAAGCTTCAAGCACAGCGAAAATTACAAAATCCCCAGGAAGCTTGTAAACTAAAAGGATGTAATTAAACTCAACCCCGAAAACGCCTCCAAAGCAGTTGTGATTGATGAGCGGGAATGTAAGGAGACAGTGAAGGTCGTCAATTTGTACAACATGATATTTTTATGGGGCGGCTAGCCGAACGGTAATGTAATCGCCATGAAACAGATTTGCCATCAACTATAAAGTTCCTTCCTTCATGAATGTAAAACCGAAGGTCAGTATAGATGTATGAAGCCTCTCCATCCAACAATTATGTCGATCACCATAAACTTATTAACCACAAACGCCAGTGCGACCAACTTTTGTGACGAAGGGTTCTCTTATTAGAAACTGGTTGAGTGCTAATTGGATTTTCTGTAGTCCCTAGATGCAAATTTTCAAAATCAGGTCCCAACAACACGTTTGGAATGAGTAACACCATGCAAAATGAAAAACAGAAAGGGAATGTTATTTTTCCTCTTGATACGTATTCGTTGTGCGCATATTTTTTGTAAAAGGATCCAGCCGACGTTGTTTTTAACGTTCCATTGGCGCATAAACCAAAGGTTCAAATGCCAATAAGAATCCTGATGCGTTTGATCTTACTGTGCAAGAAAAATGGCAAACTTTATGCTGGAACAGTGACAGAAATAAATAGACGGCGTGGCGATGGATAGTTCGCTGCAGCAGATTTTGCTTAAAGTGTTTTTTTCATGGTTGGACTCCGTCCAATTGGCCTCGGGAGATAGTCATACTTATCGATCCTATACCCATGAAATAAAATAAAATCTATTCAAATCACTGGACTCTTTGCATATCGTTCTTATGGATATCAGGAAAATGCTACCATCGATCGGTAAATGCATCCTAAACCCACTTGGAATCGATAACGCCAGAAGTTCAGCAGTTCCTTAACACACCAGCACAAGCGCTGCTGGATTCCATAGTTATTTCACAAACCGCGAAACATTTACGCTTGATACATTTGACTTGGGGTTTACATTTGTTCTTGGCTATTCAATCACCACAGTCACTTGACATGGGGTTATTTGGCTTTCAAAGCCAATCAGAAGAACAAAACTCACAAGGGTTATCTATTACCAAGAAATGATTTTACATACAGTTTTAAAGAAGACGAGACAAAAACATTGTCTCATATGTGGCGTTCGAGATAGACTGTCCAGCGGACGTACAAGACTGTTACACTGCGCTTACCCAGTTGCGCTGAGTCAGGTACATATCATCATGTTAAGAAATTTATACGGGGACTCTTATTTTCATTGTATTTACCACTTTACGTGCTGCTGCGGTAACATTGACAATAACAGCATTACTGGTGAGTAGTCGGGGATTTGGTTTTATTTCAATTTGAACATCACCCACAACTGACCGCAGCTGTCGCATCCCCATAGACTTTCCAGTCGGCCCCTTTCAAAAAGAAACACTAGAGTCGAGTTTTGCTCTCATTAGAGCTCGTCAGTAGTGCATGTCATCGCCATTGCCGGAACTGGAACCACGGACATGCTGTTCATGATGCAATCGTGTTCACCACTGTGCCATTGACCTCACGTTAGGCACGACCAAATTATCATATGTGAACACTCAACCACTTTCGTTTGTGAGTAATGATCAGGTTACCCGATCGTCTCGAAATGGAGACACAGTTACTGTGTGTTAACTCCAATCGATAACCCCGCGGTTAGGACTTCCTAGACAGGTCGAAATCTCCGATCTCATTAAACCTGCTAGGCGATATTTTAGATTACTGATGGAGTTAACAGGACAGTTACTGTGTCTCCTCCTGAGGCGATCCGGTAACCTGATCATTACTCAAAAGCGAAAGTGGTTGAGCGTTCACATATGATAATTCGGTCGTACCTAACGTGAGGTCAATGACACAGTGGTAAACACGGTTGCCTCTTGAACAGCATGGCCGTGGTTCAAGTCCCGGCAGTGGCGATGATATGCGCTACTGACGAGCTCTAATAAGAGCGAAACTCGAGTCTATTGTTTCTGCTGTTCGAAAGGGGGCGACTGGAAAGTCTATGGGAATGCGACAGCTGTGATCAATTGTGGGTGATGTTCAACTTGAAAATAACAGCATTGACAACTCCCGGTGATCTGAAATATGACCCTACCAGACAACGCTAGTCGTCTTCTTTGATCGTCGAACATCTGTTGGAGGCCGGATCTGTGAACAATCCGACAAAGTCCTTCTTTACGTTTCTATATCATCACAAGCTCTCCATTCAGATGTCACCGCAGACTTCACGTTTCATACAAAAGAGTCAGTGATCGACAAACAAAATATGCTGCATATGAATATCCGGCTATTCTAAGTTTGTTCAATAACAGACCCGTACAGTGTATCCGAACAAACAACTACTTCTGTTTGTGGGAAACGAACAGTAACTGTCACGTTAACTCTAGTTGACAACTCCATGATTAAAAATTCCATGACATGTCAGAATGTCCAATCTCATTGAACCTGCCGGGCAATAGTTTAGATTAATAAAGAATGGTCCGGGATTTTGGAAATTTCTCGTTCAACATAACTTGCTCTTGATAACAGCCTTCACAACAAAGTAGACTTTTCAGCCAGCTAAGCCTAAAATCTCTTTAGTAGAGTGTTAAGTAACAACCCTGAAACTAACATTTTGCCTCGATTACAAAATATATCTATCAGGGTAATCCATATTGACAATGTAGATGAGGAGAAAGAACATCGTCAGTACTTGATGGAACTTCTAGATTTGGCCACGTGTAATTAGACATTATTGTCTGATGATAGGTTTTAAACATATTTATACCTCTTATTTGCATATGAAACATATGGAAATAACGGTGAGACAGAAGTTCGTGTTTTAAACCACAATTCGCAGCCTGCATTTGTGGCTAAGTTTACAAAGTCACCAGGCTAATCGCAAAATTTTAACCAACAATAGGATATGTGTGTTTTTAGCAAGTAAATTATATGTTGTCTTGGGGGATCACCACATAAGTTAACTACGTAGTAGGTACATAAATTAATTTGGAGAGCAACTAAAATTATGAGAGAGTTCTAGGAATGTTACTTTTTTCTGAAGTGTTCTTGGTATGGCTAGTGAAACACAGAAATTCATAGGCTTGGGCCATCTCTCCTGTCAGTGAGTTTGACAAATTTCCTGTGGGCTTTTCAGTAGCCCCTTTAGATGTTGTGTGTAGTGTTTTCAAATAATTTGATGCCAATTTTTCTAGCACCTGCATATCTGGACACATGGTTCAGTTCAGTATTCTTTAAAAGTGCGCAGTTGATTGTGTTTTATAGGCAAGTCCGACTTGGCAATTATGATCGTATTATCTTAAAGCTCTCTCTTGTGGTATGCAGTAAAACACGCTGCAGGCTATTTGCTCACTGCAGAGATAACAGAATTATATGTCAACAATTTCACCTTGGCGACTGTCGCAAGCTTTGGAAATTCATGGTCACATCCGATCTTAACCCAAGTTTTAATGAGGACTTCCAAATCTACAGTGATTAGTATCAGTTTGATAACTCCTTTAACCTATTGCTTTGATAGTTGCTACCCTTGGGAAACAGTCTTCTTCCATATGGACAGAATTTCCTCACTGTATTTCAAGGTGAGTAGCAAAAGAAAGCAAGAAAATTGAAAACTAAAAGATTAGACACCAGTGAATGGCAATTCAAAATATGTCGAACACGTTCATATTTGGTTTGATTTAACATATTGTTTGGGTGACGGAAGCTGCCGTCAAACCAGGCAAATTATGAGGAGATTAGGTGGACTGGAGTCTGCAGGTGGTCGCTTATGTAGAATAACTGAATTGTAACTTTAACAGGGCATTCAATAACTCGTTCTCAGCTTCTACAGAATTCTTTCACTGATTCGTTCACTGCCATAGTTATCTCAACTGTTTATGAAGAAGCAGTTGGGCTAAAGACCAGCAAACCAAGCAGACCTGAAGACGTATTGTCTATCGTTCTTAGGAATTGTGTTGAACTTTCAGTCCAAAGTTAGGTTGAGTTGTTCACTCGGCATTTAAGACAACTTAGAGTTGCCGACTTCTGGAGGATGGTACGCAAGCATCTCTCGAAAAAGAGAAGACCAAATTTTACCCGACCTCCTCCAAGTTTATAACGTTAAGATTTTTCGAGAGAATAATTGGTACTTAGTTGAACCCCAAAGGAAGTATCGCGTACTTTAGTAAACCTGCATAGTGTCACTCATACTTCACGAATGATGCTGCAGTTTCCTCAGTTATTTGCTCACTTGATGAGGAGACTTGTAGACGTTCTTTAGATAACAGCGATCTGTTTAGAAATGTTGATATAGATGTTGCTTTAGATCCTAAACGATCCCGAAACAGAAGTAACATCTTACTGTCCTTTACGCCACTACACCACGCATACCACCAAATTTATTACGTTTTGTAGCCAAGCCTCATCGTCATTCATTATTGATCTCGATGTTCTACAGAATATATCCATCTCCGTTCTTATTCTCATTTCACATCCCTGCTATGTCATTTCGCAATCACGCTGTTGTGATTATGTATGAGGATGACGTAAAGACCATCATCAAACACCCGACTCAGTCATCTGCGCCCATCCTACTAAACCGTTTCGTCGAACTGCAACGCAGGGTGGAGACCCTCCAGTCTCTACCTCAATACCTGATAACGCCTCAACATTGATGATGACACTTCCGCTATCTGCGAACCAAAGACTTCATTATCTCGAAATCTGTTTGTTAGGTACCTACAAACTACCTTCAGTTAAAACAAGACGATTGTTTCATGTCACTAATTTTCTCAATTACTCCACACACTGTCGGGAAGTTGAAGTTCGTCTCCATTCCACACCCGTTGGTGAAGCGATTTAGCAATACCTTTATGCTTTCTAACTGGATATATTGTTCATCAATTGTCTTTTTGAATAACTCTCAAGATAATGAACATTTTGATGGATAATCAAACCATTCATGGATTAGTAGTGTTATTCTCAACAAACTAATTCGTCAAGTATAGTCATGTTCTTCATTTTGAAATATATGAAACTTTTGCGACCACAGTTATATTTTATATGACTCACCCTTCTTAGTAGGAGCCTTGAAGACACACTTCTATACATCTCGCTAGACTCCGATAAAAACGTTCATTTGTACCCGTCCATTCTTGCGTTTTTTTCCGCTATTTCTTGTATATGCTGACATCCGTGAAAGTCCAATCCCGAAACGGAGTCACGTTATCGTAATGGATACAACAGTTGGTGGTCTGCTAACTTTCACTTGAAGTTTCTGGTACATTTTGTTATGTTATCTCTTTCGCTCAATTATTTTCCTTTTGTTAAATGAAATTATTGACATGCAGAATGTTGAAAATTTTGTTCCTCGAAAGTAAAAGCAGTATTGTTAAATAGACTTGGCTTGAGCACGACTGGAAACGAACTGTAAACGTTTGTTTCAGACTTGACAGACAACCATAAAAATTTAAGCCAAATCTATCCCATTAAATTGTATTAAAAACGAATTAGCACCAACTGGTATTCGCGTTTCAAAATACTATTGCACTGTCTGCTGCAAATTAGAATAGAACTGATGAGGATTTCAGAAAGTGAGATTAATTATTTTTATACTGAACAGTAGACAAAAATTTGATTGCAGAAATTTAATTGCCTTCTATTATTCGTCAAGCCAGTCAGCTTTTTATTCAAAAAGTTGGAAAATGTAGTTTTTCTGTAAGTACGAACGTTTTTCTGGCGCTATTTAATACTTCAATTTAAATGAAAACTTTGTTCAAATTTTTATCCGATTTCGACGTCATTTGCTGGTTGGTTGCACATCTGAGGCCTACTAATTCTACCACAGTATTTCCTTTCCTAACCAATAGAAATCAACGTATCGATCAACGAGACACTTGCTGTTGTAAGAGTGAGTCGAATGAATTTTTATCAAAATGAAAGCTAATTATATGCAGTGTATACCATAGCTTTTTTGGTGAATGTCGATGTAAGTTGTTTGGGACAACTGTCTCATAATAGTTTGTCGTTCGAATGAGTGGTTGATTCTTGGTCCACAATAGACGCATTGGAAAATAGTCTTAAAGCAAACGTTTCGAGCTTCTGAGGTGGCTGAGGTGACTGAAAACACATTTTTCTAAAGAGAAATGAGTTTTGAACCATTGTTTATATACAGCTGAGGCTCATACTTTTCAAAATATGAGTTACTGAAAGTTAACAAATGTGTCAGATTATTCACTAATTACACCATATTATGCGTTTTGTGGTTTTAGGTTATCGAACGGATTCAATGATTTGGTTTAAAACGTTTACATGTTTTCAATATCTGTCAGATAACTGAAGAATTTCCACCAAACATTTGGTCTATTTGCGGTTACACACTTTGTGTTCCATCTGATATTTAAGAAATTATTCATGAAGTTGTTTAGTTGTACTTTACTTTTAACGACTTCGTAACAATACTTTAGTTTAGCTAATATGCACCCTGTCAAAATTTGTGCGTAACATACTCAAAAATACCGTCTAGATAAGCGATGAAGTTCATCACTGTCTGAACATGAAGAAATACCGAACTGTCTTTCTGGTCATCTAAACTTACTTCTGCATACGCATATCATGTGCCAACAATTCGAGTCATGCTAAACAACCGTTGGCGTCATAATATTTTTCCGCCACTATTGCTGGAGTTAAAATTCTCACCAAATGTTATCATGATAATCTTGACATTTTTAGGCTAGTACTGACGACTTGCGTTATGGGCGTGCCGTGTGAGGCCTGAACACCAATGGGGTATTTATATTAGACTGAAGAACTGTACTTGTACTTCTGTTTCGCTGCTACATCCTCTGAATGACTACTCTAACCAATATCCCATCATGCTCAGCCATAATGGAAACATTTTCCCTTCAATTCATATTTGAAATTTTACTGTCCAAAATATTATAAGCTGAATGATGTGTCAATGAAAAATGTCTTCTAGACAAACATACAGGAACATCATCTGTGAGACTTCACATTATTACTCACAGATCCAATAACGACTTTAATTATACTCTTGTCACTGATAGGAAAAACAGTCCCCTCACTGAAAAACACTTTGAAACTAAAGCTTTTGCAACTCATCTGTCGTGCTAATCCCTATGAAACACAGACAGCGGCAGCATCCAGACAAAGAGCAATGTTTTAATTTATGCCTTAATGGCGAGCAGTTGTTAGTAGTAAAACACTTCCACACATAGCCGTGAATTTATTCACTATCGTGACAACGAAAGTCATTGGGAGGTATTATATAGGGATCGATAGATTTCCGTTGCTGTGGTTTATTTGGAGAAAATGATCAACTACGCGTTATTGAGGTAATGTTGTGGAAGAACATGGAATACATCTCCTGACTCATGAAATATCTTATTAAATTCAAAATTTAAGCAAAACTCAATTCTGAGACACTGTTGTAAATGTTACGAAACCGCGTAGCATCGTTGTGTTTGTATTGACAATTTTTTGACCTCCGTTGTATATGGTATCTGTGGGCCACTTTGACCGTCAACGTGACGGTTACCATCACAGAAATCTAACAGCTTTTGTCTTCGATGTTGAATGTCCCTCACCACTTGAAATCCATTGATTGTCTGATCTGTCAATACGTGTGTGTTGCCCAGTAGTTATACCGTTTGCCATTTAGATTCCTTGATGGTGTTGCTGAAGGAGTGCACACTGCACTGGATTCTATGAATAGATCTCATATGCAATGTAAAGTTCGATAAACGAACAAGGTGATTTTATTGTTTTCCACCGTTTTTAAATGAGCGAAACTGTTACAGCTCTATCTTTTACAACTTACCCCTTTAGTTCGTGTCCCCTTAATTGCACTCATACATCAACAGTTTTAATCGGGCACAAATATTTACTGCAAACACTCATGTTAGCACTTTTTAGCGAGAAAAAAGTGAGAAATACTTTTTGAAGAGCTTATCACCAAGTTAATTCATATCCAAAGGTTTAAACACTATGTTCGGGCTTTCTGCTTTGTCTGGTAGCATAACCTGCAGAGTTTAACTGGATGAATCACAGGTGACTTCCTCAGTTAGTCAACAGAGTTTTACAAAAATTAATCAATGACCATGGGAGGCTAAACATTCAAAAGAATTTCTCTTATTAGCACAGCTTTCGTTTCTCTACCCAAGGCGTACTTGGCTATGCCGTTCTGTTATTCACTGAACAATTGCAGTTCTTATGAAACTGTGCTTTTATTTTGTAGATCAATCACGAACATTAATCCTTGGCACTTCTCGATTTTAAGTAAATGGCCGTCAGTCAAATTTCCTACTGGCACCTTCACGATGATTGTCATTGCAGTGTGTATCAACCTCTCTCATTCAGCGAGGAGGTGAGTAGGGGACGGTCTGAAAATTTACCTCGCAAACGCATATTTTGCTTATTTTCCTCAGGATTCCAACTAACAGTTTAGCAAAGCACTCAGTTGAAAAATGTGGTTTGAATCAATGTTTTTTAGCTGCATACAACACTTGGTTAACTTCTGGAATAGACATTATCATGAAAGTTAGATCGAAACAGAACGAAAAACAAATAATTTTTATAAATTGGAAATGTTGTTTCATTTGATTACCGGTATTGATAAAACAGTTGTGGTAGGACACTTCGATTCAATTCTAACTGGTCGCAAAATATGCAGTGGGGTTCAGGGCTAATTAGTTTTAGGCAGATATTTTTTGTCTATGCGCATCCATCCACAGTTATAAACATTCGCAGATTAACTGGTACCGACACTACATGTTTGAATGTGCACCTGATAACAAGATTAAATGTAGACTATTCACAAGATAGGGGCATACTATTTATTTGCAATAGTTCTCCTAATAAGGAATCCAACAAGAGCTAACAAACGTACAGTCGTCGACTTAAAGTTTTCTAACAATGCAAAGATTAACAACATTTCGTATGTAAGCTTCGATCTGCTTAAAGCAACTGCACTTTTTTAACATCGCAGATCCATATATTTGTATGCAGTTTCCAGCAAAGCGGAAAGTAGGGCATTTTCCATATACCCTTAGAGACAGACACTAACTTGTAAATGACATTAAACATTTAGCAGTAATGATCAACAAGAAGCGAATTGCAAAAGCTGGAAAGAAAACGGAACCGTCATGTTTCGATTTTATTATGACATCAAAAATAACCGAACGGCACACTTTGACAAATACTGGATTATTTAGCAAGTTCTAGAGAAGTGTGTTGAGATGCGACAGAAATTTTTGTTACGAAATAAATCATTGAAGAACTGCGTAGTTGAATGCAAACGTGTGGATGATGTCGTAATTTTGGACAAAAACTTAAATAGATCTTAGACTGAAGTATGATAGATATCCTAAAGGATTTTATCATCAAACTGCCTACATCCTATGAGGAGAATTCAAAATTATCAAAACAATAGGTAAGCAATTATCGATTTGGTTCCTACTAATTTATTGCATGCAACGAAATTCGAAGCAGTCAGACAGTCAATGATACACAGTGTCAATTTGAAAGAAGGAACAAACTTAGCTACCTACCAGATAGGTATCCTTATGCTAATAGTTCGAAATTATATATCTAATAACAGAATTAGATTTTTGTGTTTGTCATCCCTGCTTCAGCAAGTATTTTTGTAGAAAAACCTGAGACTAAGGCATTTTGTATAGTCGAAAACCCATCATAATTCTGGTGGTGCTATGTAGACGACAATTTTTCTTATTGTGAAGCAGGACTGAGCTGACACACACGGCAGATGGACGATGGAATTAGAGGTTAGTACTGACCAGCCACCATTTCCAGGCTGTCCGATCCAGTGGGTAGGGTAGGGCTCCAAAATTGTTGTACATCAGAAAATCGACATGTGTCTAACTTTATCAGTTATAAGATTATTCATTTCAAGCACGTTCCATGCAGATTTACCTATACACGTAAATGGCAGTGACGAGAAAATAGCAGAGAAAAAGACCGTGGTCATATAAATAGAGGAAAGTTACCTTGAACGATTTTTACGGGAAGGCTGAGGAGGATACTAAACTCAGCATCGGAGATACCAAGAGGAGGAAAAAGCACTATTGTTATCCCATTAAATGAAAGTACTTCAAAGCTGTTCGTATGGTGTTGAAAAAGAGCATGTATCGGGACTATTCTCCGAGAGGATCAACACTGCGTGAAGACTCGGTGAACCTCGGTGTTCTTTTCACTGTTGAGATGATTACTAATTGTACACACAAAACAGAGTGGTTGCTGTCTGGTTTGTCCTGAACAGATTTCAAGGGAAACCAGAACTAAGGAAAATGAGCGCTGAAGGAACATCAGGAAAGCAACCCAAAATCAACCGAAGTATCAAGCTATCACCATGAATTCTGCAATCGCCGGACACCAACTCGACGTAGATTACGAACTTGATCTGGCAGATGTCGACGCAATTAGACGACGGTTCAGAACTACGCGGCAGTTCTTAGTTGCAAAGACCACCAAACCCGTGAAGATCAAACATATTGTAAATAGATTTAACTGTCTGATACGTACCGATCGGTACGTACATTTAGTTGATCAGAACTTTATGTTGCGCTGAGTTACTTCAACTATCATTTTTATCAGTGTAAACAAAGAAGAGATATATTTCAGGAGTTCACAGAGAATATAAAATTTGGTGTGGGTTTAGCAGAGAATGTCAATATTGTGCAGCGCGGTTCTGAAGCAATCATTTCGTAACTATCAAAAAGTTTTTGCTTCTATCCACACAACGTGTCCAAATTGCCTTGAGGATCACGACAAATGTTCCCACAAAACCTGTGTTTACCAAGCAAAGAGATAAGTAAATATTGAAAGAAGTTAAACCCAAAGCATTTAAACAAAAAAGTTTCATTAATGAATTTAGTCACATTTTGATCGTTAAAATTAATTAAATTACAGCAAAACTGAAAGCAGATCTTCATTGAAATATACGTCACCTTCCATCTTTTTTTACATTTACTTCCCGTGTAATATGACGGAAGCAAAGATTTGGTTAGAACACTCATCTGATTCCAAGATAAAACTAAAAGCATTGTCTGTCTTCTGTTCTTTTCAGATGTTGTTAATGATGTAGAATCCTTGGGAAAGAGGAGAATAAGAGCACAGCAGAAGGCAGCTAGACATTGTCGTAGTGTTTGATGTTATGGGTCCAACCAAGAGAAGAATGCTAATCGCCTACCCTAAACCCTGCAAATCCTGGCTAATAATAGTCTACATTTACTTCTAAGTAAATGACGGTAAAACAACATTAAAAACACTAACTACTTAACAATTAACAGTTCTATGTGTATCCAAGTTGTAACAGTATATTAGTTGGGCACTCCCCATCTGTTTACACCAGAGCAGACAAGCTTTTAAATGCCAACACATGTGTATTACAGTATCTCAAGCAACCACCATCTGAGTTCTTCAACCGGACTAATTCAGTCGTATAAGTCCAATCGAGTAGTTTGTCAGTGTTTAAATAAGCACTTAAACCCTAACAGCATTTTGAACCTAGTTTTTAATAATATAAGTGAAAACGAGCATGACTACTTTCGACAAACAATTGATCTGAAATCAAGTCAGACTACTAGCAAAGAGAACGTATTTAATAAAAATAAGACCTGCTTTTGAATTATGAATCATCAAAGGACCAGCCAATAGGATGGAAAGGGCAATCGATTAAAATATTCAAGTCACAGCTCTAAATTAAAGTTAGCGGAAAAATTACCAGTTTTGAATAACGTGGTGCTGTTGGTAATGTTGACACAAATTGCACACTGAATTGTTGATCGCTTGCTTCATATCCGAACAGACATTCCAATAAGTCTATTCCAAAAACAATCTATAAATTTTCTCCCTTAAGTTGTCTCAATATCACTTTTGTGAGTCTCGATCTTGCCTTTCATCTATTCCATGTCAGTTCATAATAATGTTCCAAGTGGGTTTTTCTGTTATTGCTTTGCGTAATGAGAGTCGCTCAAACTAACCGAAAATCATCAGTTTGATAGTTTATTGTGTAAAAGCAGGTGCGTCATACAGAATTATGTGATACCTTATTTTCAGAAATAGACTACAACAGTCGTGTCAGCAAGTATTAATAAACTGGGATAATTCAAATATATCGGAACGATGATGAAAAAAGATGCAACCTTTGCACAAAAGTCCACCGCATTTTGGGCCAACATTAACGTGTTTTGGCTGTATAAGCTGAACGAAAGTTGACCGAACCCGGTTAGAATACCAGGTTGTGTAAGCCCTCGAACAGGGTTGGGAATTAAACGCGGAGTATCTCTACCCTACTAAACTAGTGTGAACTAGTTAGATTAAACGATTTTGCAAAGATTTTTATTTCAATACCAAAAAGATTCTTGGGTCAATTTGAAATACTATCGGCTAACGTGAAACTGCTGTTCAGATAAACAGAAGTGATGTCGAAACATATTAGAGCAAGATAAACATAATCTTCAATTTCGCCCTTTCTGGGGCTCAGAAATGGCAAATGTACACTACTACTGATGGACGTTAGGGAGTTTGATTTTCATATAGATTGAATATCACCCCCAATTGATTGCAGCTGTCGCATCCCTATAGAATTTCCAGTCGTCCCCTTTCAAAAATAAGCACTATAATCGAATTTTGCTTCTATTAGTATTAGACATTTTTCCCACAGCGGAAACTAGAAATCCGAACGCGCTTTCATTAGGCAACCGTGTTGACCACTGCGCTATTGACCTCACACTTTACAAGACTGAATCACCATATGTGAAACCTCAACCGAAGTCGCTTTTAAGGATTGCTCTGGTTGCCCGATCGCCTCGACAGAAGACACAGTAATTATGCTGTTAACTCCAGTCAATCACTTTCGACTAGGACTTATTTCCAAGTTGAAGACACAGAAATCATCAACTTATTGGAAGATATTTTGATTGCTGACGAGTAGCAAGGGATTTTGCTTTTCGTGTAAAATAATGGGAGGGGGGTGATAACTGCGATCAAATATGAGTGATGTTCAACTTACATTTTGTTCAATTTATATGATGTTCAGTTTGCATGTTCATTGTTAGTTTGAGCTAAACTCTGGTCAAGTAATTCATAAGGAGGACTTGTCGAATTCCATACCATTCACTACGCATTTGACATTATCGAATTGTAAGTATTAGGTGATCACCTATAGTCACCGTGAGTTAGGCTCATATGAAGCAATCATCCTAGAGAGACACATTTAGTTGAATTGATAAGTTACTTTTAAGTTATACCAGGTAACCCTATAGTTGCGTATCATTGTTAAAAACATCAATCAGCAGTATTCTTTCATTTTTTTATTTTTACATAACTGATACATCCTGGTGGTGAGATTCTTAAGTAAATTTAACAGGACATTTTACTCCCTCGAAAATAGACAAACTTCAGCAGTACTCGTAAGAGAATTTGGCTGAGCGTTCACAAGAGACAAGTCAATCATGCCTAGTAGGAGGTCAGTTGCACAACTCTCAACCTGCTGCTTTCACACACGATTGCGGCAATCAAATTGAGGGTAGGTTACTGGGTTGCTGACGAGTTTCAACAAGAAGGAATTGCAAGTATGATAATCCTTTGTTACATGGGCTGGCTAACAATTTTACCTGCATTCAAAGATCTGCATCAAATTGAAGTGAAGTTTAATTAGCATAAATCAAACACTGGCTACTTTCTTCCATCTACCTAACTAGCAGTAAAAACAGTTGGGCAAAACAGATGGAATAAAGATGTACTTTTGTCTTGTGAATGTTTTATATGCAATCTGAAATTGTGGTTTCACAGAAATTGCATAATCGGTGCTTATATATAACTGCATCAGTAAGACCGCATTGGTCGATACACTATTTTATTTTAACACATTATGAAAAACCCACCAATGAAATTTCGATTATAACATTGCCAAGGAAAGCACCCAAGATAGTTAAAAAGTTGTGTATTACAACTTGCTTTTAACGTTGTGTTATTCTCGATCCATCTATCCATAACATGTTAAACACGATGCCCAAACTGTTTGACTTTGTTCATACTAAATTCGGTTCGGTTACCTTTCAGCAGCAATCCGCCCGGTTGGCAGATTGTAGGCACAACGTCGTGTATACTTACCTAACTATCATTATATTAGTGTTGACAATAGCCTGTTCTAATAACGATCATTCTAATTAGTAAGAATTCTCAAGAGTGAGCTGAGAGTATTTCTTATGTACTTTATTGTACAGAAGATTGCCGACAGTTTTTGACGTGGTCTTTAACAGATCACAGTCACACTAGAAAGCCATAATTGTCAGACCATTATCACATGATTTTGAATGAGATTTGTTACAGCTATAGGGAGCGGGTGACGATGAAATTTTTAAAGCGTTCGCTGAGCTACCTTGCTTCAACCAATTGATACGCCAGTATTTTACTTTTTGCGCATTACCATGCATGTAACAGGTGGTTATTGCTTTTAGGCAGACAGTTCAAATGATCGTACAGTCGCACGAACATGGCTGACTTTAAACAATTTATTCTGTCCGGTGAAACATTGATAAATGATTAGAAATGTTATTATTTGCAAATTTCGATAATTGGTATGACTGTGTGCTTAGAAATTACTAAAGTAACTACATAATTCCAGGTTTCGTAAAACTTTTGATTACGTTTCCTTATATCGCATACTACATGAAGCGATAATGGCACGTAAGACCAAAAGTCGTGTCATCACTAAACATACTTTTTAGTTACGATGGTTTATTTGAGGACAAATCGAGGAAAATACCTAAAAACACGACTATATACCAAATAGTGCATTAGAATAAAATATGTATAAACACAGGTCCCTTACAGAGAAATACTGTCCCGGGTATATTCTAACGTTCTCCGTATTTCAGTGAGCTAAGGACTCAAACACAAAATGAATAGTTCCATTTGTTCCGGTCTAAAATATGTTTTGGACATCGGCTCCTCTATATCGACTGAACGCCATTTCTGAGATCAGAAGTATAACTGGCTTACGTACCTATGAATACTATCATAGCCGGTATGATAACATCGGTCCTTTTTTAATCGGAAATATTCCGGGTACTCAAAAGATTCTGACCAAACTACTGAGTCTACTGAGGAGACTTTTGAACTCTTTCAAAGGAATATTTCATTTTAATCCTACCGGTGAAACCTGGAATCTACAACAACAGTTCAATCGGACGGACTTTGGAGAAATCACGCAAAATGTGCAAAATGTTTATGGAACGGTAAGGCAGTTACGGTTATCCGGTTGCCAGGAAAGTTGCAAGGGCTGAACAAGGTTCCTAAACGATCACGCGATAAAGACTTGTATAGGATCGTAGGTGATTCAACGGCCGTCAAAATGTCTTGACACATCTACGTAAACCAATAATGAATGTTTGAGGTAAATTGTTGATTTGTATGCCCCGGCCGCTATCTCTAGATAGATGACAACAGCACTTGCTAGTGAGTTAACTTTAATCACTTCCTTCAAGCTAATTTAAGGCCAGTTAGTATTGTCACTACCGGTTCCTTCTAATGCATGATAACGATGGATACACATAAGTATTCATAAACAGTTCATCAGCTTCAATTCTAACCAACGTATTGGAGAAAGCCGATTTAGCGGGAAAAGGTAATTTCTTCTGTTGCAACATCCCTTAAACAGAAACCACATATACACTTGCTACTCTCCACCCTTGAGTATCTTCATGTTCAGAAAGAGGAACGGAGTTGAGTGACTGGTTTCTTTTGTACGCAGTAATTTTTAGATAGAAACCAGTCGACAATTGGTTCATGACTGACGACGTATCACCAGAGGAATTATGACGAATTATGCCCTTTTCTAGCCTGTCATATCTGTCATATCAAAGGACTTGGCGCGTTCCATCTTCAGATTTATCTTCAGTGATCGTTTCAGTTGCAACGTTAATGGTATGTAGAATTATAAGCGAACAATTTCAAACTCGTAAGAAAACGTCTTCACTTTTCTTTATTTTTGTTCACCTGACTTGATTCCTCAACGTTTTGTATCGATTTGCTTCAAAATATCTTTCCAGCTTTTTCAGATTTCATCAGCTCCATGATTTTGCAAGCCATTTGAGTTTGTCGGCAGTGTACTCAGTAAAAGTATCCGAAGTGTAATCACCTCCTGCTTTAAAATCCATGTCATCAACCATCGTATGATGTTCGTGTGCAGCGAGTTTACATGCTTTCACTCGAGAAAATGGTCATCCTTTGACGATGGTCATTTCTGTCTAAACTGATTCAAAAACCACCCGTTTCCTCCGAATGTTTAATCTTCATTCTTTCTATCCGGGCAATTTTTCAAAATATCAAGTCAATTTTTGTAAGAATGTCACAGTGGATATCATCAGTCATAAAAATTTTTAAAAAATGCAGAACGCAAGCGAATATTTTCCCTGACTTTAGTATTAGTTACAAAAGAGTATTTTTTTAACTGAACTCAGTAAATACATTTATCATTTTCATACAACAGATTTAAACTAGTTCTGCATCTTTATACGCCGGTTAGAATAAGGGGCAAAGTCAAAAAACAAATCCTCAACTCTTGAGATATACTGATAATTTTGGCCTGTGTATGGAGTTGAAACAGGTGAGTATGTGTTTTTCATTTATTTCCCATTAATTTTTCCGTTAGTGTTCCGGTACTACTAAAGAATATTCAGTAACTATTATTGAGTTTCGTTGAATGATCATAAGTGGGCTAAGTTCAGACAACATCTAGATAGTTAACATGTCTATCAAGACTACTTGGTTTAATAACTTTATAGATAATGTCGAAATTTTAGGGCAGTTCAATAAGTTTCGTGTCAAACTCATCAAAGTTCACATGCTGCGCGAGTTGGAAGAATTGGTGTGCATGGGATCAAGAAACATAATAATTTACAGTTTGTTTTTGCGTGTAACCAATTAACAATGAACCAAAACTTTCTGTCACATCTAGAACAAGGTTGTCATCGACAATGTAGATGCATTCAGTATTTACGCAAAACTGTAGATTGCCTCCGGAATATTTGATTCCAGTGAGAATAATAGCCACTTTCATCAACCAAATATACTTTGTTAGTCGCATTCCAGTAGAACCCGTTTATAGATTTTTAAACAACTGTAGACAAACCTAATGGCCTACCGTTTACGTATCGCAGCCTGCAGTCTGATTAGTGAGATTTCTGCTAACAGTTGTCAAAAATGTCTCTAACACGTGTTTATAAAACCAGTATTAACATGTTTCGTTATGTAGATTTGTGTACGAACAAAATAGACTGGTTATTTACATTCAACTAAAACAGTAAGAAACAACTATTTGTTTTTGTTTGACTCTCAGATTGACAACGTTGATTTCGCCATATTCTTCTCTCAGAACAGAACAAGCAACAGTAAAGTAAACAACGTCGACATGAAAGTATAATCCTGTAATGTCTACATGTTTACTGAAACGACCTCATTTTCAGTTTGATTTCAATGCGCACGTAGGCTGTGCACATTAGTTTTTCAGGGTTGTGACTTCATGTATTCACATACATAATCTGTTAACAACGCAAAATTTTGGGCAAATTTATTCAATTTCATCACATAAAATTTCACTTGATTATTTTTTGACAGAAAAGAAATAGTTCAATAGGCAATATCTTTCTGATGCATTTAACATCCGTATAAGCGAATTTGGGACTACAGACTACGTTACATAAAATTCGACAGTTAACGAAAATAATTGACCGTTTAAGTTTTAATGCATTCTTCTCAAATACCTACTCATATCTAATTTCTGTGTTGTCTTGTCTGAAATAACTGCTATCTTGTACACTGCGTTAAGATTATTTGCAATCTTCACCGTAATTAACAAATTTGGTTTTGAAAGTCTCAGCTAATGCGCTCGTACCGGAATTAAACATGAACCCTCCATTAACCGTTTGTTTCTTTGCACAAAGTTTAAGATTTGTTTTCGAAACACTAAAGTCACGAAGAACTTATGTTTTCTCTGTTTTGTTGAAAGAAGTGCCACAATCTTTGTCCTTGCCACTGGCTTTCACCCATGTCGTCTGTTGCAGTCGATGAGTTTGTAGAAACTCCAGGAACAGTCGATTTGAGCCACACAGGTTTGGCTCATGTAAACAATTGTCGTCAGTTGAAAGATGATTTTTACACAATATAAGTTTGGTTATTGTGATTTATTTTTTATCCTCCGGTGTAAATGCAACCTGATCGAAAATTCCGGTCATCGTTCAAGATAGTTCTATAGTATTCTGGCTACGTTTTCGCGTGTGTGGTAAATAGCAAAACTTCGGGACATAACATAACGAAATCAATGTTAATACATAGAGCCAGTTGGTGTTATTTGAGCACGATTTCTTCACTGTCAGGTTGTTGACTCGGTATACCACTCACAGTTTTCACAGTTTTAAGAACCTTCCTGTCGTATCACGTGGACAAAAAACAGCATGTTTAACTTTTATTATGTCAGTGATGAACTTTCATCATTCAGGTGAACAACAACATTGTGCCACGTCAACAGTAAGTATTCGATTGTAAAGAACTTCTCCAACATTTCTATTGGACAAACCAAAACCATATGCTCAATGAGAATCTCCCAGAAATTCAAAACAGATTTTTAGGGTATAGAATTACAAAGGAAAATACTATTTGTGTAAAGCGGCAGATATAGTAGGAAATTATGAAGCAAGCGGACCGTTCAGTTTTATAAGGTTTTTCCAGGGAAGCAGTAATGAGTCTAAACCGAAGCCGAACAAATTGAGGTATTTATCAGAATGTTATTAAACTATCCGCAAAATAATCTTCCAATGTGCGGCACCTGTATGACAGCACTGCTTGCCACGAATTATGAAAAACAATGATTGAAATAATGGACTCAATTGTTATAATTAATTAAGAAATGTGTTTTTGTGAACCTTTCTTCCGACCGGGCAATAAACTTATGGTTATTTTCAAAAAGCTGAAAATACAGTTGGACCGACCTCTTTTTAAGTTCAATCACATATTTGTTTGCATCCCATGGCTAACCTGAGTCTACAAGTTTATGTTAATTTGTAGTACGGCTAACGGAGATAATATGTCAGTGTTAATTTGCCAAAGAGAACGGAACAGTCTGTTGAGTTGACTGGAACATAATCATTAATTACTTGTTAGACGCATTCCATTAATCCAGGTGAAGAAACCTGATTAAAGCGCACCTACACCTATGAAACCGGAACCTCCTCCACCAACCTCTCAGTCAAAACAGCGGTCATGGCGCATATTACAATAACATAAAAAGTGTCCTTTGATAAGAAAAGTTAATTCACTTTGATGTTGTTTTTAGTCGTTTTGCTTTGAAGTTACTTCAGTGTTTGTCTCAGAATCAACCAAGTGGAATAAATCCGACAATAATAATTAATTTTTAACCGCAAATTAACACAACTTTTCGTCTAAAACAATAGGTCTTGTGTTGGTAAAATATTTTTTCCTCCAGCGAATGGTTTCGTCATTTATGCTAAGTCTTTTAATTGTCATATTGCGGTAATCCGCTTTAAATGAAGGTATATGAAATTCAGTTTTAAATCCCCAAGGAAAACATGAAATGTAGCAACTAGTGCATGTCGTTAAAGGTAAAATTTTCGATGACTGATTGAAGCTTATTTGTTTATATTGCTCACAAGTGAAACTGTTGCTAAACTACTTCTCTAAAGATATTTCCACTTCTCCAACAACAGTGGAATGATGACTTATCACGAGTACCAGTATTTTTCAGATCAATTTCTGCTTTCACATGTCCAACACTTTTGCCGGACTATCACACAAGGTGCATGGATTTCAAACGAGATGATTCGTCCGATGTCTACACCGAGCGTTATAACGTACACTCCAGGCTTATCCTACCCAGAATAGTAGAACTAATGCTTGATGGCGAGATTTGATGAGCGCATCAACAGCTTTCTTCTAAGAGTCATTTACCATCTACCAAGCAACGGTGCTGAAGATGAGATTGGGTCGTTTCCAAGACTGAAACTCTAATGTCGCTCATATTTACACGCGATGCTCTGAGGGAACAGTATCTGAGAACACGACGGTCAGCATATACCGTCTTTAGTAAGAAGGAGTGTAGTTACCGCGGTTTATGACAAACTTAGCGAAGGAAAGTGATTCTAGGCCTCATGGTTGCTTCCTCAACACATGTTTGAAAGTGATCCAGTAAATGAAACAATCCTCGAGGGCGTTTTTCTGTTTTCCCCGGCTTGACACGTTCATTCAGGCGAACGAGTTGCTCAAACAAACAGTTGTAAGACGACTGTCCAGTCGGCCCCTTTCGAAAAGAAGCACTAGACTCGAGTTTTGCTCTCATTAGAGCTTGTGAGTAGTGCATATCATCGCCACTGCCGGGACTTGAACCACGGACACGCTGTTGATGAGGCAACCGTGTTTACCACTGTGCCATTGACCTCACATTAGGCAAAACCGAATTGTCATATGTGAACGCTCAACCACTTTCGCTTGTGAGTCTATGGGAATGCGACAGCTGCGATCAATTGTGGGTGATGTTCAATCTGTATGAAAATCAAAGTCCTCCACAACTCATCAGTTGTAAGATGAGTTCAGTAGATACCAAATCTTTCACAAATGTAAGCCTCATTTAGCTAGATCATCGTTTAAATTGGTTATCGTTAATACAGTACTTGAAGGCGATTGGGTCAACTCTGAATCTTATGTTTCAAATTTCGCAGAATTTCAGACACAACTTTCGCTGTTTGTTTCTTCATTGTTTTTTCATTAATCCCAAATCACGGGGTGTTGTAGTGGTCAGGACTAGTTACTGAATAGACTAGGTAAATGTGAGTGTACCTCACTAGACTATCGATGATAACAAAATAAACGAATGAGACAAAATAGTTACAACGTTCCAGCAAGTTATGGTAATCAAAAGAGTTTGACTCACAGGAAAGTGTTCACAAGTGTTCGAGATGACCACCACAATATTCCAAATTACCAGTATTCGGAAGTAAGTGATATCACAGAGTTGCCGTGGACTGCTGAAGCGCGATCAGGGATGTGACGATGTTCGTAGTACAACGGAGCTAAAAAATTGGATGTTAGATCCGTGTAGTATCGTCAAACGACTGCGCAACGGAGAGAAGAGCAGACCGACGTGCACAAAATTTGTATTGCATTGCAAGGTCACTTTTATCAATTTCAACAAAATGCAAAGGTGATACAAAAGGTTGTTGTACAAAGATGAGGCATCGTTTGCAAACAAAAATAAGGAAACTTCTACAGTGGTATACCATCCGGTTGATTAGTGACACTGATTTTTCTGCCTGGATTACTAATTCCTTAATGGGTCTGAAAAACCTGACAGTCTCGACTCCCATATGTGGAATTTACTTGCCCCTGACAAAAAGAAGTGCATCCCAGAATCTTATTGTTTCTGGTGCAAATTATTTGTAAAAGGGTCATTATGAACAGAAATCTTTCAAATCGCACTGCGAAAACCTTTGAAAAAAGGGGAGGTAGTTTAATTTTTAATGTCCACCTGGAACAAACATTTGTTTTAAGCTAGACTTATGACTCATCATTGAAACTTTCGCCACAGTCAGTCTGATCTCCCATTATTCAAACGTCTGCTACCGTCTGTCACAATCCGATTATTTCACCATCTGTTTTGTAGTGTTACGCATAAGGAAAATATGTTTCACTTGCATTGTGAGCCAATAAACGCTTAAACGAACAATGCATAAACTCCAGAAGACACAGCAGAAACGCTGTGAAAAGTGGTTTCCAAAACCGACCGGCCACATATCGACTAATTAACACGGAGTAGATCAGTGGATATTTACTTCAATTTTTCTAAGTCGATTAAATTTGAGTTTGTAAAACTAGATTTTATTTCAAATAAGAGGATTGGCGTTTGCTAAACGAACTTGGATACGCTTCCAAACGTTTGGTTTAGCAATGTGATCATATAATTTGTTCAGTTATTATGATTGAGTATCTTTTCATCGGATTGTTTATTTGTGTGGTTAAAAAAAGTCAGGCGATTATTTCAGATTTAGACAGTCATAAGTTATAACATGGCAAGTAGGCAACGATTTATTCGAAGTCACTCTTAAGGAATTTGCCTAACGTATTTTAAGTTCATCAATAACGATAAAAGACACATATTACGAAGTGTTAATCTTTTGCTTACCCTCTTCAGTCACGAACATAAATCATCAGGGTGTGGAGAAGATGTAGACAGAAGCAATAAAAGAAACGGTCAACGATTGGGTTTATATGAAACAAGTACTGTCATCATGTCTAAGGCAAACCAACTGCAGGAATATACGGTTTATGCACACACACACAGGGACGGACGGCGAGTATTGATTAACATTGCCTCGCAGGAAGCAAACAATTTTGGACTCCGATTACGCAACAATACTTGAAACGAGTTGGCGGGATCAACAACGTGATCCATCCCCGTGATGTGCTTTACACTAGATGAGATCGAAATTCGTCTCAATCGTTCTGTTGCCATTACCTGCTACATCTTGGCGCGAACCAACCACTTAGGCATATGTTCAGCCATTGTTTGTTGTAGGCACCGACCTATTCTGCCAATATAGACGTCACCGCAACTGCAAGTGAACTTATAGATTACATGTGAGACAGAACATTTCGGTTGATCACGATTATGAATAAGCTGAACAACACCCCTAGTTGTAGTGAGCCATCCAATCACATTGTTGAACGGTAATATGTGCCTTCTGTCGTTATTGATGAACTGGATCACGGTAAATCAATGTTTTAAAGCTTTCAATCTAGCTTTTCTGGCTGAGTGACGTTTTATACCAGAATAATACACACAAGTAATTTTGAGGCGTGTCAACTGATTGAAAACAGCTATACTTTCGAATGCACCTTGGAAGTTTTACACGATAACTGAACGATATTCCCAACAACCGGAAGAAAGCGTTGAATATCGTGGTTTGTTTAAAGAGGCAGAATATGTATCTATTACGACTGGTGTCTTGATGGTTTCATATACATCTTTGATAATGCAGATGATACCACTTTTACAACAACCTGGACAAGTAAATGAACCGGCAAGGGAAAGACAAATATAGGAATTGACAGCCTTGTGACTATCACGAAGGAAGTAATCTTGAAAGCAGACCTTCAAGAGCATACGACGTGAATTGTGATTTGTTGTGAACAGCAAATTTTAAAATGCTGTGTGTCTGACAAAATAACATAAACTGCAAAACGCAGAATGTGGTTTCCTCATCCGGTTTCTACTGCATCCTTGTAAGGTGATGTGCAACGGATAACATTTTAACTATACATGTTAGTATATCAGTGTTCCGTATTCAGTTTTATAAAAAGGGGGGAATTCCTCTTTATGTAAATGGATCAACCTCAGCTTCCTGTCTGTTTTACGGAAATAAGGCTTTACCTTCTATGTGATGCATGTACTGAATGCGCCAATCATATGGTAGCGTGACGGTTGACAGGTAAACTTACCATCAAGTCTAGGTTATATTTACTGAAAACAAAGGTGAGCGGAGGCAAACAAGGGCTGTCTCTTTCAACATTGAGAAATGCGAATACCAGTTTTGATTCATCCGGTGAAGCATACAGACCTCAATAAATACAGACAATCAAAGTCTAGCACAATCAAATTTTCTATAAAGGATTAGTATCCAAACAACTCTGGAAGTAGCTAACTGTATACTTCTGAAGTTAACTGTTTACGAGGCAAAATTCAAGTGTTTGGCTGATGGATTTTTTCAACTCATCAGCTTCCTTTAGAAATTTACTGAAGGTTAACATTAATATTATTAGTTATTCTTGAAAATGTTTTCGTTCAAGAGGTTGTTGAAGCAAAGACAAATTTTCCTTAATCTCGTCACTTTTAGTGGTAAGTCAAAAAAACTTATTTACTGTAAACTGCTATTCCTAATAACACATCGCAGAAATTAATAGTGCCTCCAATAGGAAATTTTCCTTTTAGACATAAGCGCTGGCCTGTTCGACAGTTATGTCTTACGCATAACAAACTCAATCAAGTAGGCGGAAAACTGTTAGCCTGCTCAGAATATCATTGCTGACTTGCAATCATACAGTTCGAGGTCATAATAACAACAGCCAGTTGAATCAGCCGTTAGATACGCCGGAAAGAGAAGCCGTGACGTAACATAGACATACCTATAAAGTTCGTAAGTTATTCTTGATGTCAAATCAAACGTATTTTACATGTTTATCGTGGCTAGGGAAATTTTCGTTTGGTCTCAATTTCATAGTTATTGCTTGTTAGAAAATCTTTGTATGGCTTGTGGCGACCCAGTTGCTTTTAGGCGCGTTTCCGGATTGTTGCATAGTGTAAACCGGAGTTACTTCTCTGACATCCTCAGTGCTGAAAAACATGTACATCACGTTCGTATTCTTCAGAGCATTCTTCCGGTGTCTCAATAACATTCTCAGCTCGGTATTCACCTATTGAAGTGTCCTGGTTATCTTCTACTGGTCGTTTGGTTAACAGACCTGATTGGTGACCACATTTTTGAGTTGCAACGAGAATCCACAGAATTGGAGTGGTCGTCTAAGACAGAAATCTTAAGCTATATATTATGAAGTGGCTCAAGATAGATTGTTCCCGAGAGGGGTATTGGCAACACGTTGAGTTGGAATGTTCGTACTTTGCTGAAGTTGGATAACTGTTTACTTAATGACATAAGGTAACAGAAGTAATACTGTTGTTTTCGAGGAAAAGATCATTTGCCGGTTCGTGTTCCTTTTTGATGAGGTTCTCGTATGAAGTCACATTATATGTACTTGAATACATATGTTTGCAAAAATGAACTCCAACGGACAGTTGATTTTTAGTATTCCGAGTGTTTGCTTGGTTTTTTTTGAAGCGATAAGCATGCTCAGAACTCCAAATAAGCACTCTTATGAAATTTGTCATCCTTGTACGGTCGGCAATTTAGGTGTATCAAATTAGAAGGGCTATAACGTAGAACTGTGGGGATTCCTGATCAAGCTGTACTCCTTTATCTGACAAAGCAAGAAGGTCAGCAACACTGATCAGTGACTGAACAAAAAGGTTAATAGAACAAACCTTTCTCAACCCATCACTTGAAACGCTCCTATCCTTAATAGCATAAGTAATGACATCATACACGAAAATAGGCCAGCAGAGACATTTGTCTTTTGTATCCTCTGGTCAAACTATAACATCCGGATCATAATTATTGTCTTGATGATGGGAATTGCGTAAGCGCATTTTTTAGTTGGCAATGTGGTGTTCGACCATCAGTGTAAATTCGTCCTTCAAAATGAAATTTTGGGACCGTTGAGTATGTTCCTTAGTGTGCCAAAGAACCTTTACAATCTCATCTCAAAGGAGACCTCGTTTTGTCTTTGTGGCAATCTGGACTAATGAATGTCGGTTATCCATATGTGACTCAATTACCGCGAAACATTCAGTAAATCGACATGAGAGAGTTTTATGCCTGCATAGTTCATTATGCATGTCTTCAATTTTACCAAATGGTGGTTGATACTGTAATGTGCGACCGAAAACAGCAAGCGCGCACTAGTTGAATTTGAATCGGTGACGGAGCGTGCTGCTGTGTTGTCGGCGCCGGTTTAGTTATTGTTTGTGTAAGTTGTGTGCATGGCTTACTGGGCCTTTGGTTCATGCCTGTTTCTTGTTGTTTCCTTTTGCAGGATTTGTTGTAACCCCTACTTCAGAAGAACGGTGTCCCCTGGTGTCTCCACATTGTCCCACAGTTGGTCCGAGAGTGTAACGGA
>JTDE01000504.1:141069-153873 GCA_014338405.1 Paragonimus skrjabini miyazakii
GGCGGCGATGATATGCACTACTGACGAGCTCTAATGAGAGCGAAACTCGAGTCTAGTGCTTCTTTTCGAAAGGGGCCGACTGGAAAGTCTATGGGGATGCGACAGCTGCAATCAATTGTGGGTGATGTTCAACTTGAAAATTTCCTGATTGCCCGAACGCTCCTACAGGAGACACAGTAACTGTCCTGTTCATTCCAATATGTGATCATATGACCATTTACAGAGTTTAATTTATTTGCAACCGTGCGTTTGGCTGTTTAGTCATTCCACATTAGTTAAAATTATATTCACATCCTAATGTCTTCATTCATAAAATGTCAAAAAACGTACTGAGAGTTCCTAAGAATATCGCCATTTCAATGCAGGGGAAAACAGTTCCCTCAGACGATTATCGAATATTGTTTACTACAATACCATTAAATATAATGTAGATGCTTTGGAAACAAAAGCTACAGTTCTTCAAAATAAATTGCGTTCAAGCAATTTATGATTTGCGATGTTTAATACGATAGGTCAATAAGCCCAACATGTCACATTCAAACGTAGCTTTCACAGTCTTGCCAGCCAGGCTGTTTCAAAAAAAGCATTGGATTGGAACTATGGCTGTGTTAAAGTTTGTCACCGTTGTATGTACTTTCTAACGAAAAATTCAAACTCCGTTCAGTGTTCTCATGAACCGCACCAATGACCTTATATTAGACATGCTGAAGTTAGCATGTACAAATTCTCAATTGTATTTTGTTGTAAGAAATGTTCAAATCATTAGCTCACCAAAAGAGAAGGTAGATTGAATCTAGACGAGGATAGCACAATTAGAACTCACTCAAGTTTAATTCAACAGTACCCTTAAGCTCGCGGAGCATTATTTTAACTACCGGAAGCAGCAGGATCTTCCTTCGATATAAGTTCAATGTCGCTCAGATTTCACACGAGCAGGTGTACCTGAACACCTGATTATGGTGATTGAATGATAGCTACACTGAGGTCAATTATGCGACAGCCAGCACTGTTTCATCATAAGAATGTAGCCCAGAGTTAAACCCGGTAGTGTAGTTGATATACACTGTCAATTATGTCTAACAATTGCCAAATACTTCCTCTTGTAACAGGGGTTCTGCTAAAAATATCTACAAAGGAGAAAGCTGTCATGAGAAGTGAGCAATGTTCAGTTGAAAAGTGAATAAACCATTAGTGCCCCAAGCGTCGAATCCAAATGTTTAAAGAGAGAAGCTCCAAATATGGAACAAAATAAATTTATGCATTAAATGGACGGACAGGAACAAATGTTTTAGAAGAGAACTAATCACGAAAATTCTGGGATCCGGCTTGATTCATACCAGCGACAATAACAGCCTGTCCGACCACGGAAAACGTTCTACCACCTAGGCTATGAAATCATTCCGTTAACTCATAAATATAACTTCTAAGTAATACCCCGCTGCTTAATCTTGAATGGAGCGTCTACGATTTCCAGTAAATTTTTTCCATAATCTTACTTTCAGATCAAATCAAAATGGTTTTCTAAGGGAAAGTTGCGGTATCAAAAATTATTTACTAGTTTCTACAACGCGTTCGGCCTCAGAATCTCATCAGACCGAATGCATATCAACCTCTACAGATAATCTCAACGTGTACTTCCGAATATCACAGTGCTGAAGAATTACCTCTTGATCAACATAAGCAAAGTATTAGTTTGAGTACACGCGTAAAAATGTTTACTGTTCACTAAGGTTTCTTTTTACTGAATGTAGCCGTAAACATTGAACTAATATTCATTGGAAAGAGATGAGAATTAAAGTTTATCAAACAGTTTAATCAAAATACACACATTACTTGACAGCAATGAAACCACATACAATGGTCAACATTACATACCTTGGAACAGTTATCAAAAAGCATTCTGATGAGACCCCTAAATAAACCAAGATTCTTTCAGTTTGTTATGGCCGGTATGGCTAAGTAAAGACTTCCTCATACACAAATACATTTTACATTATTTTGTCGTGCATCACTTCGATAACAAACATGGATCACATCATACGACGTCATCGATGAACTACAGAATGTATTTACATTCTGTTAGTTCGCTGAAGAAACATATAGCGTGGAACAATGTCGGAAGCATTCTGACCTATTGTCAGCGTAAGTATACGGAAAATTTCAAAATCTTTAGTTTAAAGCTTGAGCATCAGGAATTATTAAAGCAAGTGACGCGGCTGTACTTCTAACGAGAAACAATAAACTATGACCAGACAGCTTTCTCTAAATTTCCTAAAACGACAACCCACTGGAAAACTATACGTAAAATGCGTTTTATATCATTATATCTGTTTAACTCGGAAACATTTTCAGATAGAATGCTGCTCCAGCAGTTAGAAGTTCGAATCATCATTATATGACTAGGTCTAGACTTGATCAGATAGAAAATGTATCAGCCCACCAGTCAGTCAATTGTGGTACGACGTCGAATATTGAAAGAAGCAAAACAGATTGGTTTTTCAACTTGTTAATAATACATAAGTATGCTAATTTATTAGTCATCCATCATAAGACTTAATATCAATCTTGTCAACTGACTGCCTTGTCAGTTTTCAAAATGTGAAGCTGGTGTGCTCACAGTTACGAATTTATCAATCGAAATCCATGATTTTGGGGCGTTCACTGTTCAAAAAACGTCTCTGTCAAATGAACTATATTCAATCTCCACAGGAAACGGTTGTTGTCATTTGGAGTGCTGTTACAAGTAGACCACACAAGCGTTGTTAACGGATACGTCCATATCTTCAAGTAGGGAATTATATTAGCACGTTTAATGGAAAGCTCCATAGATTTTACGATATGATTTCAAAGTACTCCGTATTACAAATGCAGTTGACTTGTCAAACAAAATAGTTCTATCTAAAAAACCAGACTGTTTTCTGTGATAAACTCAGCTTTGGCCGAAAGAAACACAAGCCATTCTTTGTACTTGTCTGAATGAGAATTGTTGTAACATATATCCTTTTTTTCGTCCTGTTTTAATAGTGTTGCTAACGTGTATCTTATTAGAACAAATGTGCATGTCAGATAGTTTTTCGATTGCTTTTGTGGTCGTCGAAACCTAATCTTGCTGCTGCGGTACAATGTGTTTATGTTTAACTCATCCTGGCAGTGGATTGGGTTACAAAATCCTTTGCTTCCTTATCTCATGTAATTTGTCAAAATTGTTCAGTAATTTTCAGAGTCGAATCGAAAAATTGAGAAAGTCGCGTCTGTATGGCTATTCTTCAACAAATATATTGTCCTAACTCATCAGTAGTAAGTTATTACATTGAAACATAAGAAATAGTTATTGGTTGTCAGTTTTAATTATGAGGGAAATTTGGCAGTTATAACGAACGCTAGCATTTTTGTCATATGTAGACCAATCTGTAATCTGATAAGTAGAGCACTGTCGTAACGGATATATGAAACAGTGCTCATGGATTACTCTCCCCGTGACTGCTAAAAACTGTCTGCTACAATAAACACCGTGTTATTTTTAACTCCCTCAAGTGTTTGTCATCATGTCGATTGATAAGAGTCAACCAGAACTCAAAGACACTCACGATTCCGATGAGAAGCATGCTTGAGTAAAAATCATTGTTTTCCCCAATTGATGCTATGATAATTTTTAAGCATTCTAAAGTTTTGCTAAGCTTTTGTTTGCATATACATTTTGTTACCTCTAATCATAACATCCCACTTGACAAAAGGAAATCAAAACGGCGCGAAAGAAATGTCTGCTGTCAAAAATTCAATAATTCTATTTTACGTAGTACGCTATGAAGAGATAGTTCGTGGGGACAAGATTGCATCAAACCTTTGGTTTGGCAAAGGCATAGTGTAAAGGCCAATAACTGACGTTTTTTTTACTTTCGAATGTTGCCGTGAAGCAAATCCCACTCATCTAAAAACTCGTAAGGAAGTAGATTTTGTGTTGTAAAAATTAGTTTTATCTCCCTGCTCTAATTTTTAAACACAAGTGAATTCCAAGTGTGTTCATTTTCCATGCTTACCAGAGAATAGCAAAGGATGGACTTCTTGGTGTCCTAATACATTTGAGTTCACTATAAAGGATTCCAACTAAAAATGGATCGTTTATAAACCTTAAACTCTTGGCTACTTGCAATTTACAGCGCTGGTCTTGTACCCTGGCCAAAATGTGCACCTCTAGACTGAAGCTAACCTACCAATCATAGGTTTAGTTGAAACCGACCAATCAAATTTCGCTTTTGCTGTCCGTCTTGTCCAGCACGCAGCCTACCAAGTAGACCCAACGCATCTACAAAATAGTTTCTAAGCCCTGGTTGACAAGCATGTTGACTGAGAGGAGCAATATCTGCAGCGAGTCAGTAAACCTTGTTTGAAAGAAACGCTCGTAGGACATACTCGAACGAAACAAATTCATTACGATACAACAAAAGTCGCTGGTTCTTGATGAATCAATTTTACGAAGATCGTGGATGAATTTTATGACAACTTCGATGTCTGCTTTTGGAAATTGGTTCATTTTACTACTTATACACCTTGGTTTGAGTTCCAATCATGTTGTTGCTTCAACAAATGAGTAAGTCTGTCGGTTAAAAAAACGTTCTGCGTTCTGTTTGAATAATTCAACAGACTTGCTGGAAAGCAACGTGAATCCACTTTTGGATCGTAGTCTATTCCTGCTTATTCGTACTTAATATTACGTCATTATTTTTAACAATGCCCACTGCTTGTTGCATCATTCCTCTGAACCTTAACTGGCACAATCAAATCGATTGGTAACTGTCCAACTCTACGTGTGCAGTTGTTTACACACAGTTCGGTAATGTGAATTTAAGTAAAAGTCACAGCTATCTTTGTGGACCACAATGTGTTATTCGAGGTTGTTATTCAAAGCATGTTTAATTTATATTTAGTAATGCGCAGACAGTGATTACAACGTGAGTTCATTATGCACGGTCTCGTAAGTCACAGATGTGTGAAAAACGTACTAACAATGGACAGAATTCGAACTGTGATTGTGACCCTCACTGGTATGGTTATGACAGACAAACATTCGCAGGCACTTAGTCTGAATGCACAAAGCGAGATCCATAAGGCCTCGGAAAAATGTCAGTCATATCGATCTATATGTTTTGCCGTTTCATTTAACTTACGTTGCTTTCATGTCGGTCACCTGTTTTCCGATAATGAGATTGTGCAAAATGAAGCCATCTAGTATTTAGTGTCTCCAATTTAGATAGTTGCCAAATATGAATGCAAACATGCAGCAAATGTTTGTCGGAGTAAACAATATGGATAGGAAAAGCATGTTTTGATTTTCAACAGTTTAAAACGATTTACTCGCTGGATATGTTTGCCAAAATTCGGTTCCTGCGTAAAAGTCTTGTCGACAAACAAACATAATCCCGTCCACAAATTGAGAATTTGGAAAGCTTTTGTGATAACCCTGACTTATATTAACATTCAAGACTACCATTTAAAAAGTTATCATTGCAAATTCCAAGTTTTCGAACGAACGAACTCACCAAGACTGGCTTTATTCTCGTATAGACTCATCAGGCAGAGAAGTTATATGGATGAAATTCATACCAACAGCTCTCATTTAATTAGAAAAAATATTCAGCACTAACTCACTGATAGGCTGATTGTTAACCGAATGCCAGAAAATATGGGTTTCCTAATACATATATCTAAATTTTTATTGAATCTTTGAGCAACCTCATCATTGTAGAAACAACATTTTACCGTTTCACTGTTGCACATTTTTGGCTGTCAACAGCCTTCACATTCTTTTAGCTTTATGGAATAATTGTACACCCTGTAGCCATTTCCAACCTCGACTGAATCCTGGCTGTGTTTCCGACAGATGACTCAGTTCAGACGGTTCTTAGTAAAACTAACTAGTGCCTCCCACTTAAACAGGGCTTGGCATTAATTTTACGATCAAGAATCGAAACACTGCTAGTCACAAGGCGTTCTTCACAGGCAGACTCTCACAAGTGCTTCTGTGAACACACTTACAATCAATCACTTTGTACCTTAATTCATTGTCATCTCATCAAAGTTAAACTGGCCAGAAATCTGCCTCTAGATTTTAGCATGTTAGGTTTGTTGTGTTTTCTGACAAGTAATTTGTAGAGCAATACAAAAATTAATCTGGACGAGCGAAAAAGGCTGTCGGAATCACAATAACTAGATTATTTCAGCTTAGATTTTACAAATACATTTAATGCAATGAGTAAACTCATTGGTTTGGTTAGGTAGTTTTTTAGTAGTTACGATTATAATACTGAAATTTCTTAACATGCTCATGTTTCACATCAGGTCAGACACGATATGTACAGTATTTCAATCGAGTGTAAACATTTGTTTTACTTACAAAAGTTGATAACTTTGCATGTGAATTTGTCTTTTCGGTTTTCTGATTTTTGATGGAACATTTAAATTTGTTCTTTATCGTTCCAGTCCGGAATTGTTGCAACAGCTATGGAATCAATTGTATCGCTTTCTACCAGGCCCTTCGGTAGCTCCAAAATTGCCATCAGGTCCGTTTTTCATGTATATGTAAACTGCGCAAATTAGGCTTTTAGTATTAATGGGTAGTTTACGTCTACCGGATCAATTACTAACTTAATTATTAATTATTTTATCCAATTTTCCAGTTCTTCGCTTCAGTTGCTAGTAAGCACAGCCATAAACTAAGAATTATATACCTTTTGAGATAAGTATCATGATAATTCCGAAGCTCTAGGCCGTCATCTTAGAATGAATATGGTTAATCCACAATATTTTTGCTGCATATTAACTTACCCTGTTAAGGAATATTCAAGCTGATTAAAACTGTTCTTGCGGTCGGTTTATTTTTTATCAACGGACCCAACTACTCATTATCTAAAACGAAAGCTATTCGTGATCTTGTTTGCCATTGGGAATTTTTTCATCTCAGAAAGACCTTCATGTGCATCGCACCTTCAAGCATTCACTCATATAACCTGGAAAGACATGCTAGCTAACGACATAAATTAAGGAAATCCATAGGATTTGCTACTGAACTGTAATATATAATCAATTTTGTTACTGTCAATTACTGAGTGCTCACCTTTCCTTGCTCAGATGGCTGAGAACCGTCAAACTAGTGAAAACTTGACTGACGTTTGTCTACTCGTAGTAAGCTGGTAAAGAAAGTCATAAAACTGACCCCAGTGAAACCATCAGACCACCTCAAAGGTGTGCGGTGGTTTTTTCTCAACAGTGCGTTGAACCGGGCATCACACGAACTGAGCACATGTCAACCTAGGAGGCAACCCAAACCGGAATGTGCACGCACGGGGATGAATGCATATATCATGGATGAGTCAACAGTCATGCTGGTCTTTAACGGAAAAGGGTAATAAATGTGGGTCCACTGTAATTAATCTATACGACGACCAGTGATGTTCTCAAAAACAATGGTTTTCTTTTTCATACATATGTTCCGGCGTTTGAGAGATCTGCAAATTGTTGCATCTTTCAAGCTTCGTTCACAGTTTTGAATGCGAAGCCTACGATCCAATATGAATGATATTCAACACAAAATTAACCAAATTCACGACTAATCATCAGTATCCTCATAGTTTTACGTGGAGGAACCATTCCCAAATATATGTCTGAGTAGAAGATAATGATTTGAAAAGAACAGATGTAAAATCACTATTTTGGCAGCGAGAATAAAGAAAGATTTCTTGTAATTTGACTGAAAGCCTGCGCTGGACTCCTTATAGTAGGATCAAACAATAGACATTACAAAGTTGTCTTCATTGACGAAAGAAAAGCTGTTTCTCTCCATTGTGAAGAAATGCAGACATTCACAGTGAGTAGAGTATTGAACCTTATAGAAAATTCAATTTATGAAGCACTTCAGCTTGGATGGCTAGGATAAATAGAAATGGTGCTCGTAGAGCTTTCATGAGGAGAGGTTTTTACAAGGCAAGCCACAAGCGATCAGTGATTTGTCACAGCTAAGTTCGAACGACGGATGGATGAATTGGATTTTCTAGATAATAATTATATTGTTTTGGATGTCAAGGCATTAAATACACGTTAAACACTATTGATTGAGTCACGTGAAACGAAAAAAGCAATCTTGTCTTCTATCTTCTGTCACACTTCATACCGCCAACATCACAAGCTTGTGACTAGTTCTCAGAATATTTATGTTGGTTTGGCTACATGTACTTCTCACTTGAATACAATCGAACACATTTGCACACTACCCGTTTGACATATGTTGTAGGGTTCTCAGTGTCCTAGCAAAATACTCTTCAAAGCATCCGGTAGTGTTTCAGATCTATCATGGGGTGTAGTAGTTCCAAACCCACGGGATTTTGTTAAATCTGCTGAAGTACCCTGTCCTTTTCAGGAAGTGTTATTAGAAGGTCCATCTAATGCTTAGGGTAAAAACGTATGAACAAATTTACCATTAATACCACGGGTATATATGATAGGTAGCTCATCTTAATAATTCGTTCGTTTCGTTTTCATCATGCTTTCCGATATTGGCTTATAACCAACGGACTGGGGTAAATTCAGATGTAACGTCGCTCCAAATTTCCGGTTCTGTTGTACATTAGTTTTTCTAGTATTACCGTCAGCACTTCTGCGTCTTTAGAATTTTGATAATTGAAACTTACTGTCAGAATTGAGTGGTTCATAAATGATGATGCATCAATGTGCCTTGTCGAATTCCGTGCCCTTTCTATGTGTTCATTTATCAGAATTGTCAATCAACGTGGACCTGTCTGTGAGTGTGGACAGTGTAGAATTGCACTATGTGGACAATCGTTTGGTGAGTGAGTCAGTTTGTTTGCACGAGTCACTTGTCTCCGACTTGAAATAATGGTCGTCGGCGCGTGAAGAATCGCGTGGACAGCCGCGGTTCAATACATACAGTCGGATGCACCTGTCAGGTTGGGTAAACATCGGTTGAAATGTGAACACCAATGAAAGATTGCTGTAGTTCGTGTAACGTTTTACTTCAAGTAATTAAGCTCACATTTTGCTCTCCGGTAGATGGGTTACGACCGTTTAATCTGTAAAAATATTTGTGTAGACATATGTATTTAAATAATCCACGCATTCAGCACATTCTAGGAAAACAGCTTTCCATCCTCTGATTTACAAGAATTCACCTATTTCGTTCGTTCTAGTTTACATCAAAATGGCTGTAGACCGGCAACGTGGAATACAGAATTTTACTTTACACTCTACAGTCACTTACATTAATCTTTCAATTATATAGGTTTAAAGCATGGCACCAGGAATTTTACCCAACCAGACTCATGGGTATATAACGGGGCAATGTGAGTAGACCAAGTTTCAGGGCAACCAGGTTGAGTACGTTTATCGAAGCAATGCTGAGCAAGTTGCACACACCGGATCCCCACTGACAGGTGATGTTGGTTCAGCCAGTTCAGAAAATCGTTTTGTTTCACCCCGTTCTGCACACGTATCCCGTTCGTTCATTCATTGTTCCATATCACCAGACTTTAACCCTGTGTTTCTGACCAGTCTATGCCTGACAGCTGGGAACAAACTGTGTATTATTTCTGTTATACATGCCTACTGTCCGTCTCGATGACCTCAGAAAATGAGACTCAGTGTTTCGAATGTTTACTTTTTGTTGTCATCGGTGACAGATATGTCGAGCAAGTTTAACCATACTGTCCGAATGGCCGGTCACCGATGCCAGAGTAGCTGACAGTCGTCTAATCGAACTGATCCAGGGCGGCGTTCGCCTTGAGGTGGAACGTGTGTGGCATCCAGAATTGGCGGTCGTTGGTGGCTATCGGGTTCAAAAACAAACACAACGTTTGGAGTTGCGCACAGACCATACTCCCGGATCTGATGGAGGGTTAGCCACTTCACAAGTCGGAACCAACGCGGGTCGCACAATTGTTGCAGGTTCTGGGCACAGTGGAACAGGAAGAATGTCTTCCGCAAAATTCAGTCAGCATGAGATGCTTGCCGATTCTCCATCACGTCCATCTGGACGAAGAGATCCACTGAAAACCAATTCCAGAGGCGAAGGTCCACACTTTGCCCTCATTGAAAGGTAAGCAGAGTTTGTTTCAGTGATTGTGGAAACCGAATTAGATAGAATCGACTCTAAACCATGCGGAGTAGTAGGATACCCCGTAATCTGCACGACAAAACGTTTTTGACTTAAACTTTACCATGAGTAACAGCAGATGTCCGTACAACTGAACTTGACCAGCATATCGTTAGTTCCAATGACTGAAGTAACACTCTGAACGAACTCATTACGTACTACTGGAAAACTTTTGTGGAAATCTAATAATCTGTTTGTTTGTGAAGTAAACAGAGGTTACTGAATTGGCGAAACCTATTACTGACTTGTTAACTGTGTGGTTTTCTTCTTATGACTTGGTCTTGGTACACACTTTATCTAGAGCATTAGTTACTAGACTTGTAGAATCGTTCCAATAGAGTATCGGATTATGTATTGAAGATTCGCAAACGTTGAACAAACTGACTTGAACATATGAGACAGACTCACTTAGTGGCACTTTTATCGCTAGTTTAGCTCATAGATGTTTCCAAAAAGTACATACGTACATACGTATATTGATGCATTGACTCAATTAAACTTTATAAGTTGGAAACACTGTAGATTATAACCATGTGAGTAGAAACTGCTTGTTCCGTTGCTTAAGTAGCGATGGTTTTTTGGTGGATGCATTCAAACAGCACGGGACCATAAAATGTCTGACTGACTCAAATGATTTTGAAGGAAACGTGTTGAAAGTAGGAAGACTAGCAAACAACCAGTTATTTAATTATACAATTAATGGTGGGTAGTCAGGGATTTTGTTACTTTCAAGTTGAATATCATTCATATTTGATCACAGCCCTCGCATTCAGATTACTCACCAGCAATCTAAAATATCGCCAAACAGGTTTAATGAGTTGCGAGATTTCCACCTGTCTCGGTAGTTCTAATCGCTAAACAGTTACTATGTCTTCTCTCAAGACGATTAGGCAGCCTGATCATTACTCACAAGCAAAAGTCATCAAGCGTTCAGACATGATAAATCGGTCGTGCCTAGTGTGCCTAGTGCAGCCTAATGGTGAACAAGGTTGCCTCATAAAAGTGTGGTGGGAGTTTTAATCCTGGCCTCGGCAAACCTATGTACTACTTACGAGCCTTAACGAGAACGAAACTCGAGTCCAGTACTTCTTTTCGAAAGAGACTGGCTGCAAAGTCTATATGAATGTGAACGCTGTCATCAAGTGTGAGTAACGCTCAACCTGAAATTGTGCAATTAACATTTTACACAGCACTTGTATTTGCTTCTACGAATCATTCGAAACTTCCGAGATTCCGTCGCAATGTTGTACAGACTTTTCATAATGTATCACCTGGTAATTCAACTCGCGTAGACAGCATGAACCGGTGACGATTGCATTCAGTTTCTTTTTATCAGCCTACGTATAGATGAAGGAATTAATCCTTTCCCCCCTCCAAAAACATTTCCATATTCTTTTAGTTACTCCGTTGAGGTGGTTTGTTCTCGTCAGAAAAAATTCAGTCATCTTGGTGCAGTTCTTTGCCCAATCTGGTTTCGCCAAGGTAAGCGTTTATAATAAGATGCTATTTAATGGAAATACTCTAATACAGTCTGACAATAAATCAAAGCATGACCAACTACAATGTGAACACAAAAAGAAAGTAAATCAGTATTGTTGTTGCAGTTCACTGAAGTATCTTTCAAGCTTAAAACGGAGTTACGACTTTTATCAGGCTGCGAATTAATCAAAGGTCACTGTGAATAAGAATTATACAATACACTTTGGTCATATTATCTGGGGAGAAAAGCAATATGATGGAAAACCAAATGGGAAAAAGAAGCAGAAATACACTTCAGAGTAGCAAAGGACACACTTAAAAAACCTAACCACAAACGAAACGTGGATAACGAGCTGCGAAACCCAGTGTTGAGTAGGAGGTGTTAAAAAAAGGAAAATATATCACACTTTCAATAAACGACTTGTCAGCCGTTGGTAACCGCTCGAAAACAAGTTTTGCTTGTTACCCATTTTTATAGAATATTGATTAACTAGTAATAGGTGTTTGATTTTTTCGAATGAAACTTACGCCAAGAATATATCAGAGCCAGAGTAGAAGATTTTTGCTATAAAACAGAGTTTTATAGAAACACACAATTACCTTCCGTGTTAATCGAAATTTAATAAAAGACTTTCATAATCTGTCAAAATTGCTGAATTAATCTCAGAGGGGACAATGAAAACACAACCTGCTATTCGGTGGGCAGAACGCAAAAGTTGCCTCTTGTCTGAAGATGTGAAACAAACTACCACCCATGTGACCTTGGCCAAGATTTTTGGATCACATATTGACAAAAAGGGTAAGTGACTGTGTTCCGACATGTTTTAAGGTCCGAATAACGGCACTAAATTAAAACTAGACTAAAAATAGTTTTCGTTATTTTGAATATTTTTAAGGTTTTAACAAACAATTGAGAATATAGCAAGCCTCAAAAGGTAGACCGTAACGGTTATACCACTCGATGGATCACAGGTGTAATCCGTTGTACTTCAGAAAAACATAATATGGGCATAACATGTATTGACCACCTTCCAATAATCCTGCCTCACTTCCATACTTATTTTAAATTTTGAACAAGATTCGACTAATCGACCATCTTTCAATCTAACGTTTCCAAATAAGATCGATTTATCTTCCATGAGAGCCAGTATTGGCCCATTCATTTA
>JTDE01000504.1:153973-183435 GCA_014338405.1 Paragonimus skrjabini miyazakii
AGGCTATGAGAATTATGTTAACAGTCACAAGGACTGCATGTGCCTGTTTCGGCTCCGTGAAAAAAAGCTAAACTGCTGAAAGTAGCTTTTCTGTCTTTAAGACTTCTGGACGCGAATTTTGTTTGGTGAACCGTAGTCCAGTGAAGAACTGAAACCGTTTGGATAAATGTTGACTGAGGGGTCTTTCTACGTGTTTTACATACAGTTTCAAACCAATCAATGTGACGCACCTATGCAACGCGTTACGATAGCGTACTACGACAAATATCACCTTGTTTACTAATAATAGATATTAATAGATACACGTTAAACGTTTACACGACATCTGACTGTATGTACAAAACTGGGAATGGACAGTGTAATGTGACGTTCGAAAGAAGTTCTGAATGCAAACACTAAGGAACCTGTCATGTTCTGACCCGATTAACCGATATGTCCTTATGCCGACTAGTCGATTGTCTTTGTGACGGAAACAAGAGAGGTGATATCGTTCTATCCCATTTGGATCAGCTGTCTTATCTGACAGATTAAGCAGCTGTACAGTTAAGCAGTTCCTTCCATATACATGCATGTTTTGATGAAAACATTCAAAACAATTCACTTTTTTCAGATAAGCAGACGGAGTTCTGGCGAAAGCCGACTTTGTATAACAGCACTGGAACGATAAAAGCTGAGTGACGGTGTAAGAATCAAACACACTTTGAGCTACTCAACAGATCAACGAATTTGCTGTTTACTAGGTGGTTAAAATAATCCGCGCCACCTGTTAACTCCCTCTTATTTAAATTTTACTATCAATACTGACAATATTCACTCCACAAACCTGAAACAAGGTCATATGATTTTCAAAAAGACAACGTACAACCGGAAAATAGGACGGTAAATGTTGAGTGACTCACAATTCCGACCATTTACGTCACCACGTTTGTTACACTGTTACTACCTATGTGTTCAATTAGCTTTCAGATAATGTATCATGCTCAATAATTTACATGCGTGTTCATCGATGCAAACCGACCAGAAAATTGAGGCGCGTGTTATTGTCTAAGGTCCGCTGAATTGCAACAATGACGGTTTGTCTTCTAAAACAGGTCGTGACTAACTTTTTCAATTATGAAGTCATAACACTGGCTGTCCACCAACCAATTTAACTGTAACATTTGATGAACTGTAAAATTGGCTAAAGTATCTTTTTTTGCTTCATAAGCTGTTAAAGGGGACGTATAATTCGATATTCAGTCTAGCCACCGCGTCTGGGACCTTGAGTAACAGTGTGCAACGCTCACTGGCTGCTTGTTCCAAAAAATATCATGTAGCAGTTATGTCGCGTTCCAAAAACTAGTTCTTGATATAATTGCTGCGGTTTTTCAAATAACTGATAGTAGGTGAATCATTCAAACCATAATACAATGAGCCATTTTGTTCAATAGAATTACAATTTAGAAAATGTATACACATTTCCATGAATACCTTGATCACTCTATCTTGTGAACTGTGCAACTTTCTATTTAGGCCCCGATCACAATTTAGGAATTAATCTTTGCTTCTCTCAAACTGGACGTGCAATTCACGGTGGCATTATACCCCTACTGGTAGTCTGTATTTCACTTATTTTGCTGTGGAATGGCCCATTGGGAACACGTGAAACATCCTGGCTTCAAATGGCACTCCTACTGCTCATATCCGGTCAGTGGTTTTGGATCGCTGAGCGATTCCCTAGTTCAAACGGTCTTTCTGGTCCCATCGATATATGGTGTCTAATTTGTTTCATGTTCGTACTGGGTGCCAACTTCCTGTCCGTGATACACGAACGTTGGGTTTATCGAATTGTTCGGCGACAGCGAAGAAGACGCCTCACACATGTCCCCTCCCTAAACATGTTGCAGAACAAAGGACCGGGTGGCGTGTTGATAGGAACTGCTGGCAGTAATCCGGTCAACGGATGTTTCCAAGGCTGTTCATGTGGAAGCAGCTCTGGTACCTGTCTCGAATCATGTATTAACTGCTCTACTGTACCCGGCCGTGCAAGTGGTGCATTCTTATCGGCTCAGAATGGACCGAATACGGTCTACTGTAGCAACAGCAGTTGCGGAGCACCCGGACATGCGTGTAATGGTACGGGAGCTGGCAATGGCCTGAACAACTTACCTGGCGTAAACACGGCCAACAATAGTCCTGCGCCGATGGGTTTCACACCCCAGTCAATTGGATTGGGAACAGTAAAGATGGTGAGTTCCACTAATTGGGACATGTCTCGAAAGAGAACTAGCAGATGATCAGATGGTGGCAAAGTTATATCGATTCTCAACTAAACACTTTGAAATTACTGCAATTTGAAAGGTCATAGACATTTAGGATGTAGTTGTTGGTTTGTTTAGAAAAAACTTGAAAAAAGCAAGCGTATGAACTCGACTTACAGATTAACGCCATTAGATTGGTGGGTTTATAAACCAAACTATTCAGCCCACAAAATTGGTGATAGTTCACAAGGTTAAAACTATCCATCCAACACACAATTCCTAATTGTCCACTTAGACCACTAAGCCCTATGCTGAATTACGCGAATCACACGATCCAAGCTAAGCAAAAAATACACGGAATAGCAAAAATAGTCAGTTAATACAAACTTGATGATATTTTTGTGTTTACTGTTTGGGTTCTTCACTAAATGGTAACGTGACGCATAGACCAGTCTGTTAGTGACACTGAGTTTTTCTAGCCGGTACATTAACTCCGGTCACTTCACCAGTAAGATCACGTTTGTAGACAGAATGACCGGCCGACCAGCCGCACACTTTGATCGAAACGGTCAGTTTATTTATCCTGCATGGCACGTCAATCAACCATCGGCCGCGATCTTAATCAAGGTTCCATTATCCGACTTCTGCAGAGTTCACGTCGAGCGTTTCAAAATTGTTTGTAACTCATCCAACCGTCAATAACGTACAACACACCGTACGGATGAAGAAAGCGCACTATCTGTTTGACACTTACCCGTGTACATAGACAGATGTGCAATTGGTTACCGATGTTTGTCATGTGGATGGAAAACGCTAAAACTATTTTTGTTTATTTGTTTGTTTCAGTGACCATTCTAATTTTTGGTCAGGTAAATAAAGCTATCTGGTTCAATAAAAACACTTTGAAAGAGGAATGGATGAAATCACCAGAATAATGTATCATTCAAAAATTGGATTAACAAGTCAGACGCAGCAGTGATCAGTGCTTACTAAAACACAGTCGATAAGAGAAGGGCCAGTAGACTGATGCTCGCTTTGAACAAACAAGTGCTGAACAGTGATCACAGACGAAGGGTGCGCCATATACATACATGTATATATATATATATATATATTAATATGCGCTGAGTTTGTAGGTCAGTATAAATTGCACTTGCTCACATCCCCAACGTTATTCGTCTAATTCTGTTACTGAATGTATACTTGTATCGCACCTGACATTCCCCGAGAACAGTTCTCAACTATTTCACGATTACGTACACAAATGGTCTATTCAGTGTGCTCGAAATTCGTTTGGCCAGGCCAGTTAAATCATACGTATGTTTGGAACTGTGAAGCGGACAGATGAAATAAAATTCTGAAAATCCGTAATTTTTTTAACGTTCAGTTGAATAATTGATGCGCAATCTAATTGCAATACGTAAAACTTTTACAGTGCGTGTATTCGTAAAATCGACATGATATCATCCGACATATCAAGTGACTTTCCCAACTTCAATTTGGCTGTCAACAATTCAATGATTCAATTCTGTTTTACACAAATCAATATTTCTCTTTGCAACTAAACTGGAGTAAACTGTTATTTCTTCATACAAGTCAGTAATTTCTAACTCAGTTTTTTGTTATAGGTCTTCATGGATTTCAATTAATTAATTCTTTTCGAAATCATCATTTTCATCAGACTTACACCAAACAACGACAGCCTTCTGATTTATAATGGTTCTATACTCAAATCTACAATATTTGACAAGGTTTTTTTAAACTTAAGCCAAATCTTATATGCTTTTCAACTTCTAAATGTCCGACTAAGTTAGTGCTTACTTACCCATAAAAAAACACAGATCAGTATTGTGCACTTCCAATTTTTAATTAAATGCGTGTCCTTCAATCTTAGTTACCCGGATTGACATTAGATAATCGCATAATAAGGGAAGTTTAAATAGTTCAGTAGTAACAGGTTAGAACAACTGCGCTTTGGTTTCATATACATTCTGCTTCATAACCATATAAATCCCAGGTGAGTCCACGTGATTAATCTGACAAACAAGAGGCGTTTCTGTACGCGCTCGTAATCGCCAAATGCATAGTTTGGAGCAAGTTTCACATTTTTTCAGTTAAAAATAAAGCAATTTAACAGAAAAGATCTTATGTCCCATAATCTTTCAGAAACATGCCTCTAATTTAAACTGGAGCGCTTTAAGTTGGAATAAGACGTCCGTTAGTTTTGAAAACCTCAAGCCACTGCTTATGTAAGTCATTTGTTGAATAGAACATGAACTATTGTGAAGTGTACTCTAACCCTGTACTATAAATCAGTCAAATATCGTTCCATTGCACTGGTGTGCCTGTGTGCAAAATGTCGTCTAACTAACAAAGTCAAAGTGTTCCCAATTTGGCTTAGATACACCTAGCGCCGCGGTGTAGCTGTTGATGTAAGACAGATTTTAGTCACCATAATAGAAATATTCAAAAACTAACTTGGTGAAACATCGATTGTCTAATGAGTACTTGGTTCAAGAATGTTAGTACATAACGTAAAATTTTGTGCTCATAAGATTACGCACACGGTTCCCACTACAACAAATCCATTTCTCATATTCCTCTGGAAACAAAAGTATCCCAGCGTACTTATAAGTTATCTTCAAACAGAAAATGACAAATTCCCTTCTTGAGTTGTGCCAGTAGCACAATCAATAATCAGCTACATAAAACTAGAATTTTCCATTACTGCAGATAACTTCATTCTATTTATCTTCTACGCATCCCTCCATCAGTATAAATCCCTGGTATAATTAAAACAAAGCTGGCCAGTGGCTGGAGCTGCATATTCTCACGTACTTGGACAGGATAAACGGTACATTCAAGTTCTGTTCTTACTGTAGCTTATCAGTAACAGATACTCTCAAGACTAAAATTCCAGCCACACTCCCATCAAGCAACTCCATGGTAGCCAAAGTACTGGGTGCAAAACGTTGGCTGCATATGTTTGTGTGTATTGCCCAGATTGCTGAGTAGCCTTAGGTAGATACGCGGCAACTGTCTTGTTAATTCCAATCAACAGCATAAGAACTACAAACTAAAGTAGATGAATTTTGAAGAAGGATTGTGAAGCGTCTAGAAATAGCCTAGAATATTGGACCATGGTTAGAGCCTCCCCAATTGCTGATAATGTGTTCTATTGTGATCATAGAGTTGATCCTAAACATTTTCAGGTAATTGGGCGAGTTTTTCAACCAGACGGTGGTGTCTTGTTACAAAAGCCATCAAAACCACGAACGTCAACAATACTGGAAATAGAACAGACTATAACAGTCTCTCGGGTAGACGTCGATCGTTTTTGGGCCAACTTGACTTGAATTGATAACCGAATGGAAGAGCCCTATAAGGACTGAAATACCATTTACATGTGAGCACTTACCAAAAACGAAGAAAACTGGAGCTAGCCTATTTTACTGCCGATGTCGATGTCATATCTATCTTGGTCTTTACACACACACTCTTTTTATCAGCATCTGTAAGGCTGTGTGAACGCACGGTACTCCACGCCTCATCCACAGGTTCTAAATCAGTGTATTGATTCACATCTATCCTGTCTTAAATAGTTCTAAATAAATAATTGACTCATCCGTTCTGAAGAAAGTTTTGTTTCAGAAATGAAAAGTAATTGATAATTAAGACAGATCACTATATTTTTCAATGTGCAAGATCCGCCGTTATAATCAGTTAAACAAAATAACTAAATTTTAGTAACCTCATGTTAACGTTGTGTGCTACATGATAAATATGTCATCTGGGTCAAAATTCCATCCTGTTTGCTAAGCTGTTGATGGATACTGGTTATTAGTTCTTCATTGTACCTGTCTACCCAGATATTCCCGAAACGTGTTTATTCATTTTATCAACTGTTCATCTGTGTGATGATCTAAGCTCGTGTTTATCTACCTCACAACTCTTCAGCTCACATATTTGGTATGTACTAGAGAGGCGGTCTTGACACGACACAATAAAACTATTGACGTGTTTACTTGAGCACATTTACTCATCCAGAAAGAATTCTAGTCTAATAAGAAGGATTGTTATAACCTGGAACATTTGGTTCTTGTTTTTCCGTCCTCAATAACAGTTTGAAGATTGATTCACTCTCTTCACTCTGTAAGCCTCCCGATCTTGTATTTTTGCTTTTCAACCCTCGGTTACAGCGGGAAATATGGCTGGTTGTAGTTATGCTGGTTTGTGTACATATACATATGTCTGTCTACTAGTATGTCCATCTCGAAAAACACGGAGTCAGGGTATGGAACACACAAATAATCAACATTTTTACCAGCTAACCAGTCCTACCAGCATTAGTCAGGCCAGTGACTTGAGTCCACGTTCTATGGACGATTCATAAATTTTTAGCTAGACGACAAGACAGCAGTATCTTCGAACCTAATGTTTCAAACTTTCATACATTATTGAGGTTGCAAGTCAAATTCAAATTTATAGATTGTTGTAAAACGGCGAACAATGTGGTGTTATATTTGTTTTACAGGATCCTTATTCAGACGGCTTTCTCTGCTCCGCAAACTCGGACAACGGAAACGGTGGTATGACCGGTACATTTCGTGGTCTTCGCTGGCGGAATGGAGCACATAATCGACGTGTCAATGGTCCCTGTGTCGGTCTGGTAGGACTAGACATATCCGAATGTCATGCTTGTTCATGTCCATTGTCACCATCACAAATGCACAATACTACGAATCACCCTTCTGGTTCCCCTGTTCCTCCGTATACATCCATCTGCAGTTCGATTTCCTATCACCTACCAACCAGTTGTTGTATGACCACGGTGAAAACTGTTCTGGCAGTTCTCTATGTCCTAGTCACTTGCATATTCTGGATTAGTGTGTTATCTCAGGGAACCATTCCGGACGCATGTCTGGGAGCTTCAACTTGTCAAACAATTCCAGTGGAATATCTTAAATAAGCTGATTCTCTTGCAGATAGGAAGTACTAATCTCATTTTTTTCCTATTTATTTCCGCAAAACGTGTCTTTTGCTTGTTGCAATTGTGTACATAATTGATGTTTCGAAAGAAACTAGTAGAAAGCTCGCTGTATATTTTTAGCCACAGTGCATACACATGCTCTGCATGCTCCCGATATGGCTTTCTAATTACAGAAGCCCAGTGGTATAACTGACATCCATCGGTCAACACTGATAACTCCTTGCCCATGTGCAGTGTACTATACTCGAATAAAATCTACAATGAAATGTATGCACTGAATAAATCGTATATGCTTGTTAATTATTGACTTCTTCAAATTCATCTGTTTTTGTTCTAAGCAGTATTATTTTTGTTTATGCTCAGTCAACCTTCCACGGGTGCAGGGTTACATTCCACTTTTACCGAGAAGAATGATTTAAGCCGATTTCGTCGAGACTACTAACTATTTTAGCAAGAATGCTTTCTGTCATCAACACACGACACGGACAGGCACACTGTTTGCACATTAAAATTGTATTACCAAAAATTGGCGGTGTTGGTGACTTCTAGCTTGAATTAATTGAGAAATGCTGCTTGGTAAGTCAGTCACCTCAATCAATTGGTACGTTCCGTATGAAAAATCGTTGGTTGACTGTGTAACTGATTCCATCTGAGAAACTTTTTAGCTTCCTGCATGACCTCGTAGCTCACCTGAACTGACGTTTGCCGCGTTTTGGAAAAGTTGTCTATTTTGCTGTTTCGAATCCAGATGAAGCTTAAACATTTGTAGTTTATTTATAGTTGGATCTCTTCGAATTCAACAAATCTGCCATACTACTTAGCTGGGATACTACTTAATCATAGTGTGATGTAAAATTCTTATAGCCAATAAAATTCAGAAAGTGACTTACTTTACCCACTCTGTGTGAAACAACAGTTTGGCTTGCTAAATAAAGTTGAACACAGCAGTGTACAGATGGAAAAACTGGCAAATGTTAGCAACTCAAATAACCGGTGACATATGCATATGTAACCAGTGGGCGTAGATGATAATGAAATGGAGGAAACTTCTGCTAACTGCGGTTGTCTAGTGTTTGAGCTGAATTATTTCCACACTGACGGATTTAGGCGGCTATTCACCAGCGCCTTGAAAAACTTCAGTTAGCTCGTATCGGTGTAATGTATGCTAATCTTGCGTGCCGCATGGTTTGTGACTAAAGGATAACAGACGATTGAAACAGCCGGAAATTTGCGTCGTCTCGGGATGAATGAGTCAGGTTGCACAGTTACGGTCTTCAAACATTTGTCCTTCATTTCAGAGCCTAAATGTTTATCGGTTCTGCCGATGTTACTTTCGCCGCAGTTATATACAGCCTAATAAACGAAATGAGGCTTGGCTTAGTGAGTTGTTGTTTCTTCGACAAAAATAGCATCACTTTTTCTACTAGTTTGCTCTTCGCCCAACGATATTAGTCATAAATTTATTCCCAAGTACTGCTGGTTGTTTTTTTGAAAATGCGATGCGAAATCCTAGCACCGACCAGTTTACACCTTAATACCAATATATTCAAACTGACAAAGGGATCCAATTGTTGCAACACTGTCGTGTCTATTCACCAATCACAGCTACCGCAAGGAATGAATTTTTATCAGTAAATCAGTTTGTTCATTGGGTACTGATTACCGTTATGAACTTTCTAGCTTTCATCCGAATAACAGATAGTGACTTCCCTCAGCACGTGCCTCACCAATTGAGCTACGGAGCCACGTAGGCAGATCGCGAATCCAAATGTTTGAGTGCATCACGTACCGACGAAATCCCTCATTAAGTAAATTGTTCTAACGGGAGTTTCCTAACAAGTATTTTATACTGAGTCCACTATTTAGTAGTTAACTTTTAATAGCTCAGAAGACGCGATAAAATTTCAGGGCAGCCACCTTCAGCTGTGATCAAAGAAAGAGCATGTTTTCAGATATCAAGGAGCAATCATGCACTTCACTTTTATGCCGTGTTGGAGAAGTTTGAAATGAGCAGGTGAGTTCGTCCTTTAAAAATTATATATGGTTTGTTCCGTCCTCATCCGTGAACATAGCAGTGATCAAAAGGAAACTGATGGATGCTAAGACCATGTATTTACTTTTCATTACCAAACCACAAAACTCGGTATATATGTATATAAATAATGCAGTGGAGTGAGGCGTAAAACTCATCAATGAAGAAACGTGTGTCAATCCATTTCAAAACATGTTTGCACAGCCAAACACACTCATACCAGACGTAAGCAAATTGCTAGATTCATGCACTTCAGAACACTGACTGAGCACATGTTATCCCAATCATCTCAACTTGACATTCAGAATAATGCTTATAGCAAAGCACGATTATAAAAAGTAATGTTGAATATGAGATAGACAAAATTCTGTAGTAAAGACTAGATATACCAAAGTGACGCTATGACAATTCTTCTTTTTACGTTTAGCTAATTCGTCATACAGTGATTAAAATCTATTAAGTTCTATCTGCGCTTTGCCGAAGTGGTTACCATTGCCAATCTCATGCTGACTGCATTTGAAGAAAAATAGTTTAACAAAAGCCTTAGAATTCTATATTCCGAATGGTTTGGTACATATATTTTTAACACTATTTGATTTACTACTTTTTACCCCCACCCCATACTATTATCGTGAACATTTATCTACAGTTGTTATTTCTGACTGTAGAGTTAAAGTCTAATACTAGCTTTTATTGGTTCCTTCTATTCATCTGCTATAGCCATGCTATGACACGTTTATTGACGTTTTTGTTCAAAACCTGCCTGTTTTGTTTCTCATTCTCTCGAATACTAATCAAGAATGAAACAACAGCAATATTGTTACATGAGTCTTTAAAATCCTCTTAATTGTTAATTTAAGCTTATTATTTCGTTTAGAAACATATCTGAGACTAATTGCTGCAGGTGGGTTACTCAATGTAGAGCGTTAGTACAACATCTGTCCTGAGATTGGAAGTTTTGTGTGCGTTTACCACAACTTCCAACCCATTTTGACACAAATCGCTGAAGACGTTGAACACAACGTTAAAATTAATTAATCTAGAACTGAAACCCGCTTAACGGATGCGGGCGCTTTCCTTGTCTGTTTAAGTACGTTCGCTTTGGCTACGTACATTTGCAGGGATCCATGTTTGTTACAGCCCTCAAAACTGAGACAATTGAGTTCACTTACACGGATATCCCCTGAGACCCAAGTAGTTAGTAGTGAAGGCGAGGACTATTAAACTAACGATTTCTAACACAATGTGAACACCGGGGATTACCATCTCCTGCCCGTCTCATTAAGCGGATCGAATTTACTGTCATACTTCACAGTTGTTTTTTTACAAAATTACCGAAAACTTTTGTTCAGCCGTACCTAGGATGCGCAACACTAATCTAACACTGTAGGTATGTAGCAATTTTGCCAGCAGCCTGTACATCTCTAGCTCGACTTGGATTAAAAACCGTTTGATTTGTTGAAAAATCATACTTGAGGGTTCCTAGCATCATGAATATTTCTGTATATACAAAATTAGTCCTCATACCAACCATACTTATTGCCCATGAGTAAATACGCTTACTGGATTTCGAAACAAGTGAAGTTGGAAATCTCATAACAAGCGATCATCTGATTTTGAAAATCGGATTCTGTCGACAACATCTAAATATAGCCATTAGGTTCTGTACATATATCACAGTTTAAAAATACACTGAAACTCACAAGTGTGATATGATAATATGGGCTGTTGCTGAAATAATACAACCACAGTATCAAGAGTCATATATTTCGGGCGAGTTACACAAATTAGTCCGGACGTTGTACGATTACTGTGAGCACAAGATATCTTGTTTTAAACTGGCTGTGTGAAAAATAATTGACTTCCCGTGTATACATTTCTGGCGGTTCTTTTCATTTCACTGGAATGTTGATGGTTAGCTTGTTTAATAATTTTTGCAGTTATTGAGTCATAACTTGTTTTTCACCCCGTTCATGCGGATGGACACAGTCGATCTCGGATTGCAAGTTTTCTACTGGTCATGGTCGCAAGAGCAAATGTTGCATTGTATCCAGCCACATAAGTTGGTTGAAAAGCAAATTATAACTCAATTACAAACTTTCCTCGTCATAAACGTTGTTCAGTGAACTGGTGATCAGGCGGATAAGAGTTTTGGCTCGTAACCCGAAGGGTTGATGGTTCGAATACCTGATGTGTCCAAACAAGGACGAAATTGACCACGGAATTTCGGTTTGCTGGTGAGCAACAACAATCAACACCTCTTTTTAGTTACTTATGTTTCATTCAAACGACACATCGCCCCAGCTGCTACGTATCTCCGTTGGCAGGATGTTATAAACCTGCATGACCGTATGTTAATATGCCTCGAACGTCTGTTTGTTAAACGTGATCGAAGACGTTAATGTCATGTGGACCTTGAACTGGTCAATTTATTGCACTGTTTACCTTGTTTGTTCCGGCATGCGCGGGCCCGGTTTGATCTATGTGCTATTTGGACGACGATCACAACAACAAATTTCTAAACTGAACCTCGACAACATTATACCTGTCACTGACAAGCAACATGCCGGATCTGTTTGAGTGAACATGCTCATTTCCAGTGCAAATTTTTGTCGAATCCGATCACTCGGTAATGCACGTAGAACAGTATGAAGTAGGATGACCACATACGTACTACTGTTAAAGCCTACAGATCTACGTGTCAGTATATGATTCACAGAACACTACCAATCTGTTGTCTACTGTCATTATTCAGATGAACCTTCGGTATGCAGCTGTACAGATGTTTGTTCCACATCAAAAGACTATTTTGTACTTCCTTTTATTCTTACAGCCCTGCACACGATGTACAACGTCAATCATATTCAACAGTGGATTGTTTAGGTAGCCTTGTAGAATCAAAACAAGGTTTTTGTACATTTGTTTACCGTGTTCGTTCAGTTAGGCAATCTGATGCATCCTAACAGTTACTAGGCCGAATTGTTGTCAGTCTTCACAATCATTGTCTGTCGCGTTTGAAAATCAGATTAGAGACCGTCAAAGACTCACACGAACGTGGAGAAGTGCGATCTCTTTAAGAAAACACACAATGTGTCTACATTTAAACATGTGGAGTATGTATGATGCGCGACAAAAGCTCAATATGCTGACACAAGTCCTTTCATAAAAGTATGTGACATCGGCGAGATGATGGATGATGTATGTTTGTGTTTACACTATCTACTTGGACGGCCACGCGACGATAATACCATGATGACCGACTTCGACGTATTAGTAAGAAAACAGTTCTTATACTTAAGTTGAAGTACTTAGTAAGAGTTCTTTAGATGAATGCCTGAATAAACCACAGTAAACGCATGGGAAATATAGTCCGTTCCGTTGATCAGAAATTCATTTTAGGTCCAATATTCCTTATATAAGTAGTTTTGGAAAAAAACTACACATTTGGTTGCCTTTGATCCGCTTGTTCTCAGCTGGATTAACTATAATAAAGTATTGAGTCTAACTCGGCGTGAATCATTAAACAGGTTCTTCGAAAAATGGGCAAAAACGTTTCGTCATCTTTACACGGCGTTTCATATGCTCGAAACAAATAGTTTACTAGTGGAACATGGGAGCAGGGTCTCGACTACTTCTAACTTTCGAGGTTACACTACCCTCTTTTGATAGAGGGTATCGTTCAAGTTTCCACAGTGAATATCAGGATGGTGTTTTTCACCGAATTCTTAAATCTGATGAACGTTATTCCAATGTTTTCAAAAAACTCACCATCAAGACGTAATGTTACGCGTTTTGCCGACGTGTATTACTAAAGTGGACATGATAGCATACGAGTGATCGTGACTATCAGACATATCTCACACGATTTATTGCTAGTCATCTTTTCACCGAGCGGACGTTGCGACACCCAGATGGCTTTTACTTGATAGTACATAGTAACTGACGAATACGGACCCTTGTGGATATAAGCTTTTAGAAAATCCGTTGTTTTGAACAACAGCAGAAAGGAACACATGAGGGGGCCACCAGAACTGCCTCATTAAAGGTGGGGGGAAATTTTAAAAGCAATAAATTTAATTCGAGTGAAAATTTGTGGTAAACACTTAACACACCATATACAATTGATCGGTGAGCCCCGACAACAATTATGAGCCACAGACATAATCGAAATGCCTTATTTAAAACAGAAATCACGTCTTCGGTAGTTAAAATGTTAAACTTAGGAAATTAAGGTAGCTTGTACTATTAGAATACTTTCGTTTATTCTCTTCACTCACGAACGTAAAACATTGGAACATATAGGACATGCGGATAGCAACAACAATAGAAACAATCAGCGATCGGAGTATACGTGAAACGAGGACTGGTATCAGTTCCAGGGCAGACAAACTGCGTCAGTCAGCAGTTTATGCACACCGGACGGCCAGTATGGATTAACATTGCCTCGGAGAAAACAAACAATTTTTGATTCCGATTACACAGCAATACTTGAGACCAGTTGGCGAGGTTAACAACGTGGCCTGTTTCTATGATATGCTTTGCAATGGATGAGATCGGATTGCGTCTCAATCGTTCTGTTGCCATTGCCTGCTACGTCTTGGCGCGAACCAACCACCTAGCCCTATGTTCAGTCATTCTTTGTCGTAGGCACCGATCTGTTCTGCCGATATAGACGTTACCGCAACTGCAAGTGAACTGACAGATTACATGGGAGACAGAACATTTCGGTAGGTCACCATAATGAGCAAGCTGAGCGACACTGCTAGTTGTGAGTAGCAACTGCAATTCAGTCGCACGGTATGTGTAAAATAGAGCACAATGTAATTTACGACCAACGTCAGTTGTGGTACGGTCGCTTTTGAAAGGCAGATTCAAAATACCTGTTTCTTGGGGACCATACTCACGACAATGTTGGTCAATCTTTTCTTGATGTGAATGTTGAGTAACTCCTCGGGATATCCGTTTGCGAGCAGCACCTTCTTTGATCTATCCTCCTCTCCTTGCGAGCAGTCGTCGGTGCAGATCTCCCGGGCTCTATGAAACAGGGTTCGCACCAGACCTCGTTTATAAATAATTGGTGCAAAAGAAGAAAATTGCAAATACACCAAGTAGCTCCAAGTGGCCTTATGGTGCACTAAGCGCTGTAGTAAGCCATGCTGTCGTCTAGCGGGTGAAATGTCTAGAAAAGGTAAACTGTTGTTTGTTTCCTTTTCATGAGAAACAGAAAGATTAAGATGATTGGATTTTAAAAAATTTAAAAGTGGGACAAAATGAATATTGGTGGTAAAAACAAAAATATCAACTAGGAAAGATGTACTATGTCGATGTTGCCTCCTTATTTACAAACGTTCCCCCTGGAGAAAAAGTCGACTTTTTGTGCGATTTTATTTCCCTTCAAAATGTACTTTTTTTACCGCCCAGTTGATTATTTTAAGGAACCTGCACTTTTATATGTGGAGAATATCCGTTTTGATTTTGCAGGATCATCTTATAAACAATTTGATGGTGTAGTAATCGGTAGTCCATTGGGTCCAACACTTGTAAACATAGCTTTAGGAATAATTGAATTAAAATTATCTGATGCTATAAATGGTGTCATCTTCTATAAGCTGTCACAAAAACCACAGAAGAGTACAAACAAATTAACTGTCCACGTATATCAGTCCACGTTTGATTGCCTTTCCAATGAAATCATTTGGAAGACGTTTGGAAAAGCGGTGCTGTTCCGGTGGCTGGTTGCTGTCCATGAAATGTAACAACATGATAAGTCTCATGACGATGCTCACAGGTATGTCCAACTGCTCATCACTGACTGCAGTGTACTTATCAGTTTCATGAGTTAACAGTAGGCTCATCAACTGAAGCTTTTCAGGTGGCAACCTGAAATACCGATAGGTTCGCACCAACCACAACCTTGATGGTCAACACACTCGTATATCGGGGTGTTGTTATAGGAATACAGAACGGTACAACTGTGTCTTAGAGAACATATATTAGTAAGATTCATTTCGAAACTGTTTAAAGCTATCGCAGCAAATTTCGTCGAGATATAGGATCAAACAAAAATGAATCTGGCCGCATTATATCCGAATTCTGTTTTCAACCCTTGACCCTCAATGTAAGTGTGAATACAAGCATCAAAAGGCAGCCCGTAACCATAGAACTCGAGATGAAAACCATCATGACGCTAGACAATTCAAAAGTTAATGGTCATTTTGTAACAAATTAAACTTCCAAACTTTATTATCAATTTATCATTGTTCAGTTGGCTTAATTAGTTCGGTTGCTTAACCTAACTGAGAAGTTCCTGACCAAGGTTTATCGACAAGAATGAACAGGACGAATTTTTCGTTCCCCTTTCAAAGTGATCGGACTGGATGAGCATGTTGAGCGCCTTAACGTGACCATTCGGCCAGGGATATTGGGAGGTAAACAACCTTATTGGTAACGAGCCTCTTTCACAAGCACGAGGGCCGCAGAGCAAATTGCGTCCCGGGAGTGGAGATGCCTTATTAGTGAGCAGTAATAAGAGCAAAACCCGAGTTTGTTGCATCCTTACAAAGTGGGTCAAACGATACGTTTACTTGAATCAAAGGCTACGATCGAGTATGGTTGGTGTTCAGTATGTAAACATGTAAACGCCGTTGAAAACTTTCCGTGATTATTAGCTTACAACTCTACACCACTCGCACGCACTAGTGACACAAAGGCTTTCAATGTTTGTAGCACCGAATGGCACAAACAAAGGCAGTTAAGAAAAGATTGGCTTAATTATTTTCCTTGTGAGATGAAGAAAAACGAAAAAATCGGGTTTGAAAGTGATACTCTCTTCAGAAAAGGTTATTCCACGACGCGTTCTGAAAGCTGCTGACCCTTTCTAGCGGTGACTGCAATACGTGATAAAGTGGAGAAGAGTGTCTCACAGATTGATCCAACACTGTCAAGATCAGACAGTCTACACTACCTCCCAGGAAAGCTCGACGTATGGTGCCAACACTCAGTTATATGCTGCAGAATTAACTGTACATGGTGTTGCTCGGAGGCTTTATCTTGCGATTGGGTCGTTGGGCCCAACCGAAAAAAAAATGTTCTTGCAGTTACTCGTGATAGTTAAGTTGTATTGGTATGTCGCAGGATCTCAAACGTTCAACGGTGTTGAAACTTGGAAATTCATTGTTGCTGTCTACTTCTAGCGTTATTTTTAGGTGCTACAGTCGGTGAAAAGTGGTTGAATGGCAACCCGGGTAAAGAAGAGAAAACTTTCGTTGTAAACCTGTTAACACCTACGCAACATGTTTCGCAAATATTTTGTAAAGCTCAAGCACGCACTGGCGCTCACACGTACACATGACTGTAAATACAAAAGTTGTTGAATGTGAGCGTGAACACCACGGTGTACACTAAAATAAGCCTCAAGGTATGGCGATTTGTGATCGTCCTAAATGTGTGTATAAAATAAGTTGTTTCCGGCGACAGTGTTGGGATTCCAACAGTAATCTACCGTTAAAGTGAACACAAACAACCGTTCAAAAATATCTTGTACCGTTTACTTTTGGTATTTTCCGTTATCTAAATGCAGTAAAATGTAAGCAGTTGCTTTCTGTGCTTCCCCTTCTTTTCCGTGGTGCTCACTGTCATGTTGTAGTTTGCGGAAGCTCTTGTGTTTTGTTCAATCGGTACCTTGAGTTAGTTACCCACTTGAGACATCGAGAAATAACCACATCAACTTTTTCATTTCAAATGATAAACAAGTGTAGCCATTTCCTGAAACAATGATTGAAACGATTGGTTATTTCTTAGCACAAGAACTGCGAGATAAGCAGTTTGATTAATCACTTAATTAAGCTTCTATCCAAATGTATGTTGTAAAATTGGAAAACCTACAAACTACATTTCTTTGTTGTTATGGCAGAGTAAACCGAATCCTACATCTCTGAATGCATTGGAAGACACTGTTAAACATACGCACGCAAACCGCACAGTTTTTAAATCGCTAGATCTTACCTTGGTTCAAAATCCTTCATTTATGAGCACCACTAACACAACATAAATTTGTCTCAGACAACTGTTTCATCTAGATTTATCAACTCATCTGTTCAACTGTGGACAGGACCTTCAGCTTAACCAGTATACCAGCTTTGACGTTTGACATAAGGAAACTGCAGTGTTGCGTCCACAAAATAAATATACAATAAATTGACCGGACATCTACCATGAAACCTCTAAGCAGATAAAAAGTAACTGACTGTAAATTCTCGATATTATTTTCTATTTTCAAATGGCTATGTGCACATCTCATCCAAGTATACAGCAGTTTTACATAATTGGTTGCAAATAAAGTCAAGTGAGTTTTAGTTTATTTCGGTCTCCAGCTTCCTTCTCTGGAATGTTACGTTTAACTCCATCTTATTTGTAGTGGCTGGTTACAGTATACGTTCGAAAAGTCTTAGTAATACACTAGCATTCACAACTCATCAAGATCCAACTGGCCCACCTTAAAGATAATAAACTTAAGTGCAGGGGGGATATTCATATCTTTGTCACCATTCATAGTGGAAATAACATTACCAGAAAAGGTGTGTCGGCAAAACTAAATTAATTTAGATACTGTTCAACCTGCCATTTACTCATAGACATACGGATTGACTAAGCGCTCCGCCGATGTCTGCGCTTATTTGCTCGTATCGGCTGGCATCAGCGGGCGAACGAGGAGATAAGGAAGCGTGTATTTGCTAGGGAGTTCTTCCGTTCACTCCTTATAATTGCACAGACGTAGATGGTTAGGTCAGATACTAAGGACGCCAGCTAGTCGTCTGCCACACCGAACACTCTTTACCAACGCCGCGGCCAAATAGCGCAGGGTGCGAGGTGGACAGATGATGACCTGGCGTAGAAAAATGAAATCGTTCCTGAAAGGGTTGGCCATTGTAGATTGGGTTCGTCTCCCAGGCAAGGGTTGCAAATCACAGAGTCGGTGGCTTGAAACTTTTGGTGAGATGTCGGCTAACCGAGCTCAGTGGCGTGAATGTTGTCGTTGTTTGATCGAGTTGTCTGTGGAGTGAGTGCACTTACTGATGCCGGGCAGTGAAAGCCGTACGGAAGCTGTCTTGCTGATGACGCCCTACTTTCACTTACAACCGAGTTATCTGTTTGCAAGGTGTAGGCGTCTTGATATTGGATTTTCGAATATAGACGTGGTTATTTTTAGTAGCTAGGTCCCTGCCTGCCCCCTTCATTTTTTTTATCCCTTCCTATACAGGGTTTGCTTCTTTCTTCGTGGTCGTATGGCAGTCAAGCATCAGTGTGAACCACTGATGTATTGCTGTCTATGATGATGATGATAAATTTATAGGGTTAAAACAATAAGTTCCTTTCAAAAGCTTGGACACAACAACCAAAACACGAATAGTGGCAAACGCATACTTTTTATCGGCTTATCACTACAACTTTACAATAACATGAGCCGATTATTTTCACCAAACAGTTGAGGTAGGTAATTAGTTGGCAAGTTTGGAAACGTTACTTAGTCCGCTGAAGAAACACGAATAAATGTACCTGAACACATGTAGATGGTTTTAGCCCTTTGGTTATGACTGCTTCAGCAACTCGCAAAAAGCTTGGGGTGAAATGGTTTAACAGGACCCCGAATGTACAAGTTGGTTTGATAATGTGACCAGTTGTTTATTTGGGTCGCCGATGTTTCCCTTCTCCAGTAGTACGGACCCTTCTCCCACTTCGGCAAACTTCTCCTCACTCACGAACTCGTAAACTTCTCTGTTCTGCTTATGTAACTTTCCTCTCCATTGTTCACAAATTGGTAAACAAAGTAGGAGGTGGCATCTGTAAACTGATCTGCTTTGGCTGAAAGCTCTGCTGGTATCCAAGTTTGTACAACTACATGGAAATCAGGTGCATTAAATGTTCGCTGTACTGAACAGTGGCTTTGGTGAATTGCAGCGTGAACTGTTCGAGAAATCCTGCAGGGGCAGTCGATCCCCTGGATCATTTAACGGATTCCATATGAGACAGTGGGACGGGTGGGTAGTCGAGTCCAAATGTGAAATGTCTGAGCTCCTGGTGTGGCTTCGTAGCCAAGCTGGTAGAGCGCTTACCGCATTGATGCAGTGTGTTTCTATCGCTGGTTCGAATCCGACTGAAACCCTGACTTTTCACAGTTGGATCCCATCCAAAATTTAATAGTGTATTTTTTTAGTTGTGATGATATTGCCCTTAAAAAGTAGCTATGTGTAGACTTTATTCGTGATAACCGTCTCTTCTCTCTCTTTTCTCTCTCCATTACTCCTTTCTGTGAGCCCTTTGGGTATTAGCATCGGATTGTAGAACGGACGTAAGCGAGTTTATTTCCTTCGCCAGTTTGTACTGGATGCAAACTCGCCTTGCTCACGTGCGCTTATTTTGGGATGAAGTTTATAAATATTTCTTAACGGAATAACAAACGTTAGCACTTAACCTGGTTCTCTGTTACTTCCAGATCTTTCCAGATGCACGTACGAATCTTCATTTTATGGTGTGCATATTGATATAAATTCAACGTCCTAGAAAACTTAATAGCCGGTCAACATCAGATCACTCGCGACTGTCTTACCGTGTCACTCAGACAAATTCTTAGAGAAATAGCAAGACGGTGGTGTACTGTTCTTATTTGTAAGCGGTCAGTTAGAAGATGATGGTCAATGCTTAGATAGAATCGGACTTCCGTTCATTAAAGCAAAAGAAGGTGTGTTTACTAAAGGTAACTTTGGAAACGTACCAACATATGGAAATTTGCGACGCCAGAGTAAAACAGTTACTTCATAAAATGTAAACTTAACAAATGTCCGTTCAAAAACGTTTATTTCTGCAGGCTGCCTGTAAAACGTAACTTACAGTAATCCCACTTTAGAGAACACTAAAAAGAAAACCATCCCTCAGAAAAGACCACATTTTTCCGGTTTCAGAAGGCTTTTACGTAAGTTTATGACAACGGAAACATTAACTCCAATATAGGATCACAATTCACGCTATTGCGCATATTTCCTAAAACCCAGAGCCAATTCTACGCAAGACTGTTTGCTTGATCTTCCCGCAGCTGACTAGGATCACCCCTACGCCGTTGGTATCAATATCTTCTTGGTACTTCCGTCAAACTCCAGAACAAGCTATTGATTAATTATGGAAAGTACGCTCTCCACTTTGATCCGTTGGTTTCACATCAGTTTGTTTGCTGAATCCTGTACGTATTCTCCGTCCGACAAATCATTAGTAGTATTCAGACGAGGAGCATAGAACAGACGAAAATACTGCCACAATCCAACCCGTCACTCTGCAGAAGCACTTCAAGAGACATGCGAAGAAGTTGTGCCTTTGTAACCAACAACTTCTTGCATAGTTAAAAACCAATGCAGGAAATATGGTGTCATTTGCAACATACTCCAAAAAAGGGGTGAATCTTAAAAAGATTACTACAACTACTCTTAAGGATGAAAGAGTATGCATTCTAGTAGTGTAGAGCATATCACTGGTGTATGTTCACGTTTGCCCACAAGGAACAAACAACCTCTAGTTGGTCTCTGTCGTGATTTCCTTGAGGTTCTAATGCGTATTTTTGGGTGTGGTTTGAAAATTACTCACTTATTTGGCGCCTCCTTTCTATACTGAACTTACGACCTTCGACCTGATAAGCTGGACAATGTAAATTATTAACGGAACAAAATACCCAGAATAAATTTCGATTTAAACCAGGCCATCTGGGTGGCCATTCTCCTCGCCGCACATATTACTATCCGAATATGTAGTGTGGGTAACTTCCCACGTAAAGTGCCTCGCCTTACAGCGCATTATGCAGCTAGAAACACATTGTGGCAGAAAATCATAAAACAGACCAGGATCCTTGTCGTCTTATTCGCACTTACCTAGGGCCAATTGTAGCCTCTCCATTTCTGTCTAATTACGAACCGAGGTTCCTATTTAAACTTCTATAAACTGTCGGATTCTGCACAGTTGATAAGTATTTTTATAGTTATTTACGATTCATCTGTCTGTTCTTTAGTAGCTTCCTTCCTGTGAAAACTCGTCCAAATTTCTCGTACTGTCCGTAATCAGCGAGCTATGTGGTCAGAACGCAGCTTGAAAATGACTGAAGACGTTCCACAGAAAAGCAGACTAATCGACTGTTCGACTCGTTTTCCAATCGTAACACATACGAACGCCCGGAATTTGGTATTCGTTTTGAACTCAGTGTCGAAGTGGCACTTAACTGAAGTGTCTGTAAAAAAAATGGTACTATTGTAAGGGCTCCAATTTCAAGTAGCTTGCTGAAGAATTTTAAATAATAGCCCAATTAGATGAAAAAGAGCTTCACCAATAAAAATCGTTTTCTAAACGCCTTTGGTACTATACCGCCAGAAACTATGCGAGTAGCCTGTCAACATGGCTCAGTTGTTGCAATCGTACATGACCCACAACAGAAATATGAGCCTGAAAAGCATCCAGAGAATGTCAATCTACCAACTAACGACAATGTTATGTACGGCGTCAATCGTGCGATCGTTTTCTAACTTCGTTCTGGCCCACCTAGTTGGTTAAGTTTATACGGGCACACGTTCACAGACCATACGATATCAGCTGTCCGTCGTCATGCCTGTCAGACCACGTGACCTGCCAGGAACCCTAAAAGGGATGTATTGCGGTTATGCTGATTGGCTGGCCATGCCGTTGTGTACAGATGTCTACAAGTGTTATCAACGATAAGTGCCGTAAAAACTGTCAGCACGTTCAACACCTTTGCAAAGCTCGCCATATAAGTGCGTTCATTTTGGTCATCTTTTCAAAGTTTATTTCCAGATAGTTTTTATCTACTTTGTTTAATGGGTATGCAATTATGGCCTGACAATGTTAAACGATGTTGGAATAACTTTAACCTCAGCAAACGTTTATGCAACTGACTACTTCCGTGATCAAATTAATTCCTCCCCGTTAAATTCATATGTTTACGTTACAGTGGTTGATGACTAGGTGTGTACAAATTCATAGCACGTAGCACGTATACGATTACCTTGTTTGGCTTCATGAAGTAGCTTCTCAACAAACGGTAAAAATACAGAATCTAAAGTGTGAATTGAGGCCGACAAATCTTATCATAGCGGTGTGCTCAGATCAACATTTCAGCCAGTCAATTTTCGGAAGAAAGAAAGACAATCCGTACACTTGATCAACTTTCCCAGTTTGTCTTACAACTAATCAGTCGTGTTGCAAATATGTATACATCACTCTCCTTTTACGGTTCTGTAGCTTAGTGTACAATCCGTGATGCCCTGTTCCAAATCACAGTATTCTCCATGCTCATAACTAAATGCGCTGATGGTGCAGGTTCCCATGAAATGCTTTGTTTAACATTTTAAAAAACCGTTGAGTAGATATGCATTTAAAGGGTGACAGAGACAACATACCTTAATTCATTTTTTTATCACTGTATACTGACCGTGAATATACGGTGTGTACTCCGTTGGATTGATTGAAGGAGGAGACCATAGTCCTATCACCCAACTGCTGTAGTATGCCTCAGTGTACCGTGATGTTTTTACATCGGTGAGAATCAAGAAAAACATCACGCTTTTTTCACTCAAAGCGAAATTGTATGAATCAGAATATCTGAATCTAGAAAAAGCTATGTGGAACATCAGATGAAAATGTACTGTGTTCAGTCGGAATGACTCAGCCATTAGACGAATGGACGCTTATCGCAATAAAGGCAGTCAAGTAGCTGTGGTTACATACATTAAACATGCTATTCAAAAGGGATAAATATGGGTGAGTATTACCAAACTTACTGTGCCGTGTTTTACTGACGATTGTCACCCATATGATACCGGACTGGTAGTGTTATGAGTTGGTCATAAAGGTTGATCAACAGGTCAAGCATCTAAAACAATTGATTTTATGAGTGGCCTATTTTGGTTTAAGTAGCGAAACGCGACAAAACATGAATCCAGACTCAGTAATTGTCATTGATTTGGACTGTAGTAAACGATGGTTCAGGACCAGCAGTGGTAAGGACCAAGTGAAGATCAAGCGATGTGCCCGAATCAGAGAGATTTTGAGGACGACAGTCCATAATCATGCCACCAAGGAAAACGAAGATACAGCGGCCTTAATAGACAAGAACCGTATGATTACGTTGTTCAAGAGAACAGTGATACAATGTGGTACATGTGAGGGTAACCTCCAGGCTGACATCCTAGGCTGGGATCCCATTGTGTTCGCGACATTTGACGAGAATATGATTTGTATGGTTTGTACCAAATGAAACGTCTAACCATAACAAGCCCTGCACCCGTCAGGCTGTTCTTTGATCTTTGAACATCTAATGCATTCGGTTGACAGTCAGCCAAGCAACGTAGCAAGTAGTGCAGCACACATGGCGCCAGTTTCCCACAGCGTGTCTGAAAGTTTGTGGTGAGTTCCGTACTGTCGATCTAGACCTTGTGTGGCCTTTTATTTGCCAAACATCTGTGAGCGTCAAACGACCGCCACTTCTGTGTAGCATCACGTCAAAATTATGCCCCATGGAGAATGCCCGTTAATTCAGCTGTCATACTGCTTGAAGTATGTTAATCTGATTGAAACATGCTTACATTTTCGGTTCACTAGCTTCGTTACATAATACTATTGTTAGTATGATAATGAACAACCCACGGGTGTTCTGAACTAGTCGATCCCACCTTTCTACCTAATAGTTTATGATGACATCAAAAGACTTTGATGAATCATAAACTAATCATTTGTATAAAGTTAACAAAACTGTTTATAAACGAAATTTTTTTTAGAAATATGACGTGATTAAACAAACTCTTATTGTAATAACTAAAAAATTGTAGGGCGGTTTTTGGTAAAATGTGTTTTAAATACCTCACAAGATTTGAAGGTCACTGTCAGCTATATTCAAATGTTTCCAAAAGTTTCAGTTGCACGAAGAATACTGCTCAGTTGTTTTATTCAATTTAGTCGAATAAAAATCACCTCCATGCTTTATTCAACGAGTGTTAATTTGAGCTACCCCAGTAAAGTTATCCTCAGGTGTCTTTACAGACGGGTTTGTTTACCCATGTTTCGTCAAAGTATGATAAAAAAAATAATCGTAACAACTTCACGCAGTCATACGTTACATGGTGATCAACTGTATGCAAACAAAACATGTAGACCTGCATAGCATTAACGATATCTACACCAGGACAAGTAAATCTGTTTAATCATGACCAGACGGAAATGCAACTTAGTGGGTAAGCTTAATTGCATAGTAAATTTGCATTTTTATATGAACTAAATGGTAAACTAACAATGTATCATTTTCATAAATGCGAGATTTATTGGTCTGATGGGGCTGAGTTCACTTGTCTAAGTTCATTAGGGTAGATTGTTAACCGGAAGACATAAAATAGGTCTTGCTTATGACGGCAAATTATAACTTAAAAATTGCAGTGCGTGTCCTTACGATTAATCCCTTTCAATGAATTACACTTAGAGCGTTATCCCTGAAGCCGACTCTCATGCTGACCACTCAGTTACATCGACTTTAACTGCATAGTATAAAGAAAGCACGTCAATCACCACCAAGATTTGTTCTCTCAGGTGTGTTAATTTATTGCAAGCTTGTTCACGTCGCTTTGATCTTCGTTGCACCCGAAGTTTTCTGTTCCATTCTGGTCACTTTGATCCATGTGTGAACGAACAGAGTGGCTACCTCTCCAACGAGTAAGTACCTACTATAAGCTCACACGTAGTCTCGCACGATTGGTGAGTAGTTGTCATCCAACCTGACGTGATGGGAACAACGAAAAGATTAATCACAAGTGTCACTGTGTACCAGCCGGTCATTGATCCTGTGCCGTGGGTTTCAGCTAAACGGACAGCGCACAAGGTTGCAACACACGTTTTACGGTTTATGGTGAGTTCGGGCGCGACTGCGCCACCGCACTTCAAAAGTGTTCGCGGTAAGATTACATCAGAAGAAACCGACCGAACTTACTTGTGGTTGGAGAAGCAAACGAACAATGTTTGTTCGAGTAGAACCAAGAAAGCAGCGCAGTTATCCCAAGACCGGTAAGACGCAAATACAGGGTGCTATGAGGAGAGAAAGAGAAAGTAATCATGCAAAGGAAGACAGGCTTTCAGATTGGAGGAGTATTCCTACATTCACCTCGATACATGTACGGTAACTCTACCAAATTAATGTATCGATGTTTTAGAGAATCTAGTTATCTTATCATTTCTAACGGTTAGATGTTGATAGCTATAGAGAAATCATATCGGAGCAATTCTCTCATTAGGGGAAGTGCAGCTAATCACAACTCAATCATTAAGCTGTTGAGGGCGTAACCGAGGCCAATCAACGCTAGCCAGTCTGAATGATAATCGGGTTCCGTGGCAAGATGGTTAGGGAGGATTGGAGCTAAACAACTGAATTGTGTGAATCAACGTCATTGAAAGCAGTAACGGACTAGTTAGTCAAAACGCGACTTGTTTGATGCCTAAAAACAACGGCAGATGTCAATACCGCTGATTCTCTATGAAAGAAATGCTTTTCTAACAAGTTGAGACTGTTTAGACCTTTGTTATTCTGAGTTACCCGGCGCACTAACTAAATATTTGAAAACATTCCGTGTGCTGGAGACAAAAAAGCCAAGGAAATGGATTAATGAGAAAGATTAAACTAAAATATGTGTGAATAGTTCGATTGCAAAGAAGCTTCAGTCGATGAACAAGCTGGGATTAGTTGCGTTGTAAAGTGTTATAAGCTTACTACCAACGTTTACCCACTTGCATTATGTTTTGCACCAACCACCTAGTAACCGCTTAAAGAAACATATTGAATTGGTAATAGACAAGTTTAAGACTAAGTTTGTGTTGTACTATGTTAAAAAGTAATCAATTTCACATGAAACGAGGGCAGAAGTAATCCTTCTTCAGTAAAGCAAGCGAATTCCGTATCCTCAGAAGATGACTGACGTCAGGCAGCAGTTTAAATACTTACGCAACCATCGAATTTAAAATACATATATTTCTCATGTGATTCCGAAAATTATTATCAAGTAGAGAATAATGAATCAGTAGGGAGACCGCGTAACCTGCAGTCATGGATGGATGTTTAACAGAAGTAGTTTTCCTATAATCAGTTTGTAATAAACCTAACCTTGAATGATGACTATATGGGACTGTAATGCGTAAAGGTGGACTGAGCTGGACTTGTGTGTAACAAAAGACAGTCAGCCACAGGGTAGTGGAGTATATACACTTACCTCTGGGTTCAGTATGTAGATGTTGATGACCTTATTTGCGTGCCTTAATTGTGAACTCATACTTCTAGAGATTTTTTGCCGCACGACATACAACCATTGCAGTGTTTGGTCGACCAAACTTGGATGACCCATGTAGATTAAGTGTTTGCACGGAGTTCGTGATAAGTTCGAGGAAATCGCACCGATCCACAGATTCATAGTATTTACTGATACTCTTTCGCTGAACAAATTTCCTGTTGTGTCCACATCACTTAGAAACACCTACAGTTAAATCCGTGCACAAAAAAGTACTTGTCGCAACATGCTATAAAGACAAGTTTTGGAGACAAGATTCACGTGTGTATTTCGTAAGATGTGGTGATGCAGCAGAAATCTTTCAACAAAAACCTATAGAACAGCCGTACTTTTAAAGCTGATAGCTACTCTTATTCAACCATTGTGTACTCTCTCATTTGCGACCCGGCTTTACAAGTTATCTACAACAGTTGTCTGTTTGTGAAAGCAAAATGGAAAACAACATCCACGGACAGTGGCCCTACTATTTTTTATTCATATAGGAACAAATCCACTTATGATAGGCAGTTGTTTTATCTTTCATTTCATATAGTGTTCTCTGACACACACTGCAAGTTATTGAGTGAGGCTTGCGGATTCGGTTGGTTACAAACTTAGTACCAATCACACGTATTGACAACTTTTGTATTTGGACAAGCTTTCCAGATAGACTACCAAAGTCCGAATGCGTACTTTGTGGTTATCTGATAGCGGTACTTACTTGAAAATAATCTAACTTCATAAGCTTCATTCAACACTTATAATTTTGTTAACCTGGTAGTTCATATCAAGGGACTGTCGTTGGATTGTAGAAGAGCGATTCAATTTATTCTTATGTTGAAACAATGTGCAGATTGAACACTAGGCACGCGAAGTTGTGGATAGATTTGGAGATACTTTTTTCGGTCATGCATACTATAAGGCTACTGATGTTTAGGTTGACGAGCTGGTTAAATGAACACGACAACCAGGGCACACATTTCGGTTCTGAGGTGGATATATACTAATGATGATCTCTAATAATAGTAGGTTCTAGTCTACTGCTTCCTTCCGACATGAACTACTTGAAGGGTTTATTTCAGTACCAAATCTGCGATCAAATACAACTGCCGTGTAGCTTATAACACGTCAGAAGAAAATATGGACTGCTTCGAACCATACTACGTCTCCTAATCGCTGATCTGTCATATCACTTACGACCTGCTTGGAACAACACAATATGACGCCTAGTACCTGACCTCGTCGATTAGAAAAATCAGTGCCTACTGGGCTCATAAACGCATAACGCACAAGAAATAGGCATTTTTATAATGCCGTGTATTCAGTTGCGCCAATGCAGAAATATTTGACAGCTCATGTGGCGTCAGCTCTCCTGTGGTTTTCAAATGTCATTTTTGTAACCATTTTTCAGAAAGCATTGTCTCGGATATTCTCAGATCAGCATCCATTTCCGACTAATCCGCATACCTGAAGTTGTTACAGACCAAGAGTAACATCGGTAGGTATTATATATTCAGTGGCAGAGGCTGAACGACAATTTGTCTTGCCAACGGAATACCATGGATGGGTGTCAGGGAATAGAATAACTGCTGAATTGAGCGTTGATCGATCGGACGGTGACCGAAACAGTCATCACACTCGCCTGCGTGTTTTTGTTCAGGACGGCACATTTTGTACCATATGTGTTCGCTTTTGTAATAAACCATTACTTGAGGGCAGTAGTTTTCTGGATACAAAAGAAATCTACATTGTTTCTGATTTACTGCTGTCAAACGAAGTAAATTTTCACACACTGATGGTATATTGCAGTCACATTTACACAGTCTACATGAAATCCTACTTGCAGCAAAGTCACAAGCCATCGGTTCACTCACACTGCTTAAGTCAGACACTTGAGGGTGAGAACAAGAACTATACAGACCATGTTGTGTCTGCTTTTAAGAACAAATTATGAAACACCCCAACACTTCACCCCAGACCACTATGGTCTTTGACAGAACAAACTGGCAACCCGGGTGTGAGCTGTGTCCATCAAGGCCTGCAGACTGTTAGCGAAGCATTCACTGATAGTCATGATAGACCAGTAGCAAGCAGTGTTCATATGATCAGTGCTCTAGCGGAAAAAGGGTTGAGTTGGCTGGCAGTACAATTCCAGTCTTCAAAGATTAAACTAATATGTTTATTTAGAACGACAGTATCTGGCAATTCAAGTCTACTGTACAATCACTCGCCCCTCGAACAACTTCATTCATAGGTAGTTCTACACGCCAAACTTAGAATCATGTTTTTCGTTTATTTACTAATTCAAATACATTGCAAATTATTATCGAATTTACTAAAGCGATTGCAAGCAAGAGCTGCCATTTCCTCCCGATATCTGAAGCGCGACGGGCTAATCTTGAAAATAGACCATTTTTGGCCATTTGTGTGTCAATCTGTTATCTGGGGAAAAACAAAGTAGCTGGGTTCACGTAAGGTTGGGGTTTGCAAATAACAGTTTCCTATGTCCTAATTGTATATTTTCATATATCCACCGGCCAACCAGACTGTATTTAGTCACCAGAACACAAGTTGGAGTAAATACTATTGCTTTCTGACAAGTAGTCGGTGGTTTGGTTAGTCTCAAATTGAATATCACCCATAATTGATCGTAGCTGTCGCATTCCCATAGACTTTCCAGTCGACCCCTTTCGAAAAGAAACACTAGAGTCGAGTTTTGCTCTCATTACAGCTCGTCAGTAGTGCATATCATCGCCACTGCCGGGGCTTGAACCACGGCCACGCTGTTCATGAGGCAACCGTGTTTACCACTGTGCCACTGACCTCACGTCAGGCACGACCGAATTATCATA